>BQKN01062264.1:181675-209321 GCA_022839385.1 Asparagus kiusianus
ATGTTGGTAAGAATAATAACGGATATGAGAGGATACATGGAGGTTTCGGATATGGAGATAACTCTAATAAGAACGATATGGGAGAATCGATTTTAGAGTAAGCAACATCATATGATATGATAATAACAAATACACTTCTTAGAAAAAGAAATGAATACTTAATAACATTTAAAAGTAAATTTAATAGTAGTCAAATAGGCTTTTTTCTTACTAGAAGGGCATATAGATTAACATGCAAAGATTGTAAAATTATACTGGAAGAGAGTTCAACTACACAACACAGGTTGATTGTATTAGACAATCTATTAACAAGTGGAGTAAAAAAACCAACATGAACAACAAACTAAGAACTAAATGCTGGAATTTAAAAAAAGAGAATTTAATGCATTTCAAGGATAAAATGATGAAAGAAGATATATAGAATATAAATAATGAGACTAATATTATATGGAATAGCATAGCTTCTTGTATTAGGAAGGTGACCAAAGATATACTAGGAGAATCTAAAAGGTGTAAATCAGACGGTAAGGAGAGTTTTGCTGGTGAAATAATAGTGTACAAAATGTTATTAGAGAGAAGAAAATTTTATATAAAAAATGAAAAAAATATAGGAGTAGGGAAAACTTGGAGAAATATAAGCTAGCAATGAAGGAAGTAAAAAGAGTAGTTAGTGAGGATAAATACAAAATTTATGAAAATTTCTATAAGAAGTTAGAATATAAGGAGGAAGAGAATGATATATAAGCTTACTAAGAATAGAGAAAGGAAGAGTAGGAATTTGGATAATATTAGGTGTATTAAAAGTGAAGATCAAAGAATTCTAGTGACCAATGGGGAAATAAAAGAGAGGTGGAGTTACTTTCATCAATTGTTTAATGATAACTAAACAAGTGAGCAAAATAGAAAATCTGACCATATAGTGAATAATAAGAACTATAGATATTGTCGAAAAATTAGGAGTAGCAAAGTTAAAGATGCTCTAAAGAAAATGAAAAGTGAAAGAGCCATAGAACAGGACGGTATCCCTATTAAAATTTGGAGATATCTTGGAGATATAGGCTTATGATGATTTAACTAAATTATTTAATAAGATTATCGAGACGAAAAGAATGTGTGATGAGTGGATGATTGGTACTTTGATACCAATATAAGAACAAAGGAGATATACAAAGTAGCTCAAATTATTGTGGCATAAAACTCATGAGTCATACTACGTAACTTTGGGAGAGGGTAATTGAGCAAAAACTAAATAAAGAGACAAGTATATCTGAAAATCAATTTGGTTTTATGTGCAGGAGGTCAACTATGGAACCTATACATATTTTAAGACGATTGATGGAGAGATATAGAGATAAGAGAAGAATCTAAATCTGATTTTTATTGATCTAGAAAAAGCTTATGATAGTGCCTAGAGAGGTAATGTGGTGGGTTTTAGAAAAGAAACATGTATTTAGTTTATATATTAATGTGATTAAAGATATGTATGATAGAGTAACAACTAGAGTACGAACTGATGAAGGAGAGACTAAGTCGTTTCCCATTACCATAGGTTTACACCAAGAGTTAGCCTTAAACTCTTATCTTTTTACATTAGTTATGAACCAACTTACTATACACATTCAGGATGAAATCCCATAGTGTATGCTATTTGCAAATGATATAGTATTAGTTGATGAAACTAGAAGATGCATAACTTCTAAAATAGAAAGATGGAGTCAAGCTCTTAAATCTAAATGTTTTAGAATTAGTAGAACAAAAATAAAATATATGGAGTGCGATTTTAGTAAAACTAAGAAAAGAAAAGAGCCTATAGTACATATTGTACTATATTGATGGTCAAGAAATACTTAAAAGTAATTATTTTCGCTATTTAGGATCAATCATTAGGCATGATGGCAGGGCCGGCCCTGAAATTTTGGTGGCCCTTGGCGAAAATAAAAAATGAGGCCCCTTTAAATATAAATTACAAAATAAATAAACAAATTTAATTTTATCCATAGCTCCTTTTAATAGTTTTTCTCCCTTGGTGAACTAGAACTTTTTGACAAAAATTTATCCATAGCTCCTTTTTAGGACAATTTTAATTGTTCTATTTGTTTTAATTTTTTTCTTTTTTCACATCCTGATAAATGTTTTCGTTTCAACATCTTATTATACAAATAAAATTAACAATAAATAAAACAGTAAATAAATAAACAAATAAAATAAAAAATAAATAAAATAGTAAATAAATAAACAAATAAAATAAAAAATAAATAACTAAACTATAGAATTATAAAAGGAATAATATCACCTGATTTTCCAAAATTAAAAATGTATGACAAGTATGAATTCTTCAATAATACAATTGCAAGCACGCTTCAAGACCCGAAAAATGAATATTAGATGTTAAGATGAAGAAATTTTGAGTAGAATAAAAAATTATACACTACATCATATTTATATTAAGTTAACTAACGGCAGTCTACTAAGCTAATAATAATTACTCCTATATTTACTCCTATATTTATGCCTCTTAGACTCTTCATATTCTTAGTCTAGGACATAGGAACAAATTACTACTAACAACTCCTACAATTACTCCTACAGCAAAGGCAAGGCAATTATGATATAAACGGTCATATAATATACTCATATACGGAGTATTAAATGGGCCCTCAGCCCCTCACCTAATTAAGTACTCCAAGCCCAGTAATCAAAAAACAAATGCTAACGGGCTGCTGGACATTACATATTACTACTAAAGATATCTATATAAATTGGAGGCCCCCCTATGTTTGGGGCCCTAGGTCGTCGCCCCCCCCCCCCCCCCCGCCCAGGCCCAGGGCCGGCCCTGCATGATGGTAAGATAGAAGATGATGTTGTACATCGAATCAAATCGGAATGGTTGAAATGGAGGAGTGCCTTAGGAGTCTTATGTGATCATAAAATACTAATAAAACTAAAGGAAAAATTCTATAAAACGGTTATGAGACCAACTATGCTTTATGGGTCTGAGAATTGGGCAATTAAAAAACATGTGCAAGAAATGAGTGTAGCAGAAATGAGAATGTTGTGATGGTCTTGTGGGTATACATTAAAAGATAACATAAGAAATGAGTGCATCCGTCGTAAATTATATGTTACTCCTATTGATGACAAAATGAGAGAATAGATTAAGACGGTTTAATCATGTATAATGGAGACCTCTTCGTGCACCGATTAAGAAAAGTGATAATATTATAGTTAATGGGGCTAAGAGATCTAGAGGTAGACCCAAATAGACTTGATTAGTATCAGTTAGGAAGGATGATTATGACTAACTCAACGAAAGAGATGACTCAAAAAAGAATGGAATGGAAGAACAAGATTCATGTAGCCGACACCAGACATTTCGAATAAAGGCTTTGCTGTTGTAATACGTTAGATGAGAACAGTTATTTTTTACTTAATCAGAATAATCAAAAGAAATAGGAACACATGTTATATACATAAATAATGGCTAAACATCATAAAACCCCCTAACTATGGCTGATTATCAAAAAAACTCTCAACTTTCAAAATATCAAAAAAAAAACCCTTAAGTATAGGGGTTATCAGAAAACGACCTTTAACTGAGTTTTTATCAGAAAAAACCTCTGAATTCTAATAAAATCTCAAAGCTAAATGGGGTTATTTCTGATAAAATCTAAAAGCTAAAGGGGTGGGTTTTGTGAAAACCACATAAGGGGGTTTTTTCTAATATTTTGAAAGTAAGGGGGTTTTCTGATAATTATCCAAAGTTAAGGGGGGTTTTCTAATATTTACCCCTAATATTAATTATATACATGTAGAATATAATCTATAACACCATTCTTTTGGGATAAATAGATAGGGTAACTAATCAAATGAGTAAGTGCAGAAAAATAAAACAGATCATGTTCAATTAAAAACTTTTACTTACAGATGTGTCTGTTTTTGGCAACCGAAGATATCTTTGAAAATGTTCCACAAGGGTAAAATAAAGTCTTCATACCTGTAAGGTAAAGTGATCTCATTTGAAATTGCTACACTGGAAAGCTAAAACAGAAATATATGAAATGGGCTTCATGAAAGGATAGGTCAATGTGATAATCTGCCGAGTTGCTACTGTATGCCCACCTGTACTAGATCTTAAATCTAAAAAGTTTTGTTGTCCGTCCTCATTTCATGACTAAGGTTAACAGAAAAGAATTAAAACCTTAGCTTAACACACGGATTACAAAATGTCCAATACTAAAAAGAAACCCTATGTAGAAAAATCAAGGAACATAATACAATTTATACAAAAATGTGTCTTAAAATCACTAGAATAAGTAATTATATCTGATCCAACAAATTATAAGAATGAAACTGTATCGATGTGTATGTCTCACAAAACTGGACTCAAGTTTACGAGGTTCATACATAAGCCTGGTTCTGAACAGCAATCCAGTAGATCAAACTGCCATTCATCATGCCTGTGTGATCCTCTGTCTGATATCAAATCACGGCCTGAAGAAACAGAGGAAGCATATCTGCAAGAAGATCACAAATGAATTGATGTAAGTAACCCATGTTAGCACGAAAAGACAGTATTTCCATGACTTGGATATAATACAAAATTACAAATGGGATATCTGTAATATGTATGTGTGGCTGTGTGTGCATGATAGCATAATGTCTATAAGAAATCTCTGTTTGTCAACAGAATAAAAGGATACTATTGGTTATATTGTTCTTTTGTTCATGAGAAATATCATTTAAAGATAATTGAAGATACAGAAACTCACTTCAGCATGAAAACTAATAAGCTACAAATGGTAAGCATTCTCCATTAAGTAAAGGGCTACAGGTTTCCAATGATGACCAAGAAAATAACTATGGTTTTAAAACAACATAAGCTAAAATTAATGTCTGAAATAAATGATAACTTTGAAGGCATAATTTAATATGTGGACAACGAACATATTACAGATGGAGGAAGAGAAAGAGAGGTTAGTGGTTAACAAGAAAGTTCCAATGTGTGGAAACTATCTACAGCATATTGGCATTATCCTTATTAATGACAAAGTAATCACACACACTGATTACCTTCTAGAACTCCAAAATGAAGCAACAGAGTACTAAATGAGACAAGCTTCAACAACATTAAATAAAACTAAACATCATAAGCTGCACTGAGTGATACCCTTGAGTGAAGGATTTTCTTATGTGCCCTAGTCCTCTTGCAGAGATGTGAACAATAGATGCAGATGAGACGTCTTAGCACCTAAAATTTTAATTGGGAACCACCAAACATGGCTCCCAAATACTACTAAGTACAATAACCCTAGAACAGTGAGGTGGCATAAACCAAAATCAGTCAGTCTTCTTTAAGAAGATCATACCAATCCTGAACAGGAACACAATAAATACCATTTACCAGTCAGATCTGTCTCCAAGTTAGATATAAATATAGAAGAACATGAAAATAATTTAATGGAATGCAATAAATAGTAAGATGGAAACTCCCTGAGGAAAATAAGATTAATATCAGGCTCCATATAAGAAATCGATCAGAATGGCTGCCATAAGATGGCAAATGCATGTGAAAGATTCTAGATAAAGGAAAAGAAGGAAAGGAAACCAACCTTAACGACGACTTAGTATCACTTTTTTGACCAAGATATTTCCCATCTAAAGAATGCCCTTTGCCATTATCGGCATCCGAACAAACTGATTCTAGTTTGGTTGATTTTTTTAGTGGACCACTTTTCTCTGGGAGAGCACTGGCAACAGTTTGTGTCACCCCAATCAGATGTTGAATTACTTCACATTGACCAGGATCAATGGTCTGTGATCGTTGAAGTTCCATCTGAAGCTTTTCATTTTCTTTCTGCAGGGCTTCATCAAACGGCAGGTTTGGATAAGAACAGGACAGAGACTTCTTAAGCACCACTGTATGATTTCGAGAAGGATCACGATCTAGTATAGCATCCTGGAACTTTCTGTCCTCTTCATCCAGAGTGTATTCACGTTCATCCCTTTCAATGTATTCCAGTCTCTCCTGATTGATGAAAGGAAGGATATTAATGAAATAAGAAAAATAATTACCAGATAGTGGTATAAACACCAGTTCATATTACATTTTTTATTCATGAACTCTTGATAAGAAAGCTACCAAGCTACAAAAAGCTAACCCTTGGCAGGAGTGTACCAAGAAAGGAACGTCAACGACTATTCCACTTCCTGATATAACCAGTCGATTGAATAATTACACAAAAATTTAAAAATACGTAAAAATCTCAAGAAAATTAGTGTACAAATGAACTGGAAGAAAGATAGATGCAGGATCTCCGTAGATTCATGAATTTTTGACACTTAAACAGAATGGCAGGATCTTAAAGGAAATATCAGTATGATAACAACTCTTCTGCTCACTTTATCTTGACGATGTTATGATGCAAGAAATGCCGTCTTCAACACTTACAGAATAGTGGAATCTTAAAGGAAAAATCAGTAAAATAACAACTCTTCCGCTCACTGTATCTTGACAATGTCGTGATGCAAGTGCAAGCAATCCCTCTTCAATCATATTGGTGTCAGAAAAAGGAAGCAGGTTTGGACAGAGTTAACTAATGATATTGTTATATTTTAAAGACTTAAACTCTCTTCCCCCAGAATCGTTGATAAAAATAGGTGTAGCCATGTATACTACATTTGAAGTTTGCTTTTCTAAGATTTTATAAGAGATAGGTTTATGGCAAATGGCTCTATATGACCAAGGAGAATAATCCATATGGACAGTTTGAAGAATATTTTCTTTGACAACAAAATAATAGGATAGTGATGTCAAAGAATAAATTAAATACACGAGTGAATGAAAATATATATGACATGGGTGATGGGCACTAGTAGGAAAGGCCAATTTATTCTCTTTGAAAATCCATGACAGTGAATATGGATTGACTGTACCAATCATTGTCAACACCAAGAAAATATATACTAAAATTTTAAGTATGTGAACGCAAACCATGTCATAAGAATATGACAAGTACTACCTTTTAGTATCAATGATTTGAGGACAGAGTATATCGTATATGGGTCCATGCTCAAAGTGAATTCTAAACTATGTCTTGCCAAATGATCCATTAGATGAGAAATGATTTCAGCGTGTTTACATCAGGTTTTCTCAATCAAGCTACAAAATAATGGCTTTAGCAACCTTGGCAGAGATCGGAATTGCTAATATAATCCATCATATAGCAGCTCTAGCAAAGTCAAAGCTGAGGTCATTTCCTTTATGAAGATTGACCCATTTACGCTATCTAATCATTAAAAAAGCTTAGAGATGAATGTCACTATCAAATTAAGAATATAACTACCTCTTTAGATAGGTTTCATATCAGAGATTACTGGTAACCAAACTATTAAGTTTAAAATAAAAAAACACATTCTGTTGACTAAGATTACAATACAATTGGGCATACGACGAAATTTCTGAGGTTAGACGTTCCTTTCATTTATCTACCAATCTCATATAAGAATTGCTTCGAAGTGTCAAAATTAAGGAAATTTTCAAATTTATCAATTGACACGTAAACTTTCAAGGCTGCAAAAACTGGAACTAAATTCAGCAGAAATCATAAACTCTCATGTATGATACCATAGTTACCTTCACGCGAGCATTATCGACAAGGGTAATCAACGGAACAATCTTTAAATACCGATCGATCTCATTCTGAGCCTTCTTAAACTGATAAACAATATTCCACCCCATAGCCAACAAATAAAGATAACTCCGATTCTGACAGCTATCAACAAGTATGTAAGACCTCCTCAACGCATCCTCAAGCTGCTCCAATGGCTCCCGGGTCTCCGGATACTTCTTAAGCTCGGAAATCTTAAGCTGTTCTAATAAATTACCAATCAATTTCAAGTGCTGAGCAAACTGCCTGCAGTTTTTCTTGTGCATTCGAGCAGTTTTCGCCGCCCGAGCGATCAATCCGATAAGTTTAACAGCGTCGAGGCCAGTGAGCTGCGCAACATTAGAGAGCTCGCCTAGTTGATCCCAAGAAGCCATTTTTTCCACCGATTTCTCAAAGAAACCCTAGGTTTTCGAGCTAGATCAACATTTCAGCTGGAATTTGATAATAACAGGGGAAAGTAGACGTAAGTTCCACAGATTTTCTGTTTTTTTAATAATAAAAAAAAGAGTCAAAACTCACGTTTTCGTTGAGGAATTTTCAGCATTCTGGAAGAATTGAAACTGAGACAGCGAGCCTAACAAAAACCATCGAAAACTATGCTAGGAAAAAGGAAAAGACCATAGTTCAAAAAGCTACAGATCGAAGTCATACCAAGAGAGGAGAAGATCCAACCGGTGTCCTGCAAAATATTGAGAAAAAATGACCAAAATCTGCTCAATTTTTTCAAATCTCCTGCTCCCTCTCTCTCTCTCTCTCTCTCTCTCTCTCTCTCTAATTTTGTCTCTCTAGAAACAAAGAGAGCATGAAATTGAGTGAAAGAGCAGGCATTGCTCTGAGATTGCCAGAGAGAGGCGCTCGTGGCTCTCTGAGACGAAGACGACGAAAATGCTGCTTCTGATCTAAATCCCCCTCTCCCTTTCTCTCTCTCTCCCTCTCTTCTTTCTCTCTCCTCCTCTGTGAGTTGAGTCTTCTGTATTTTTCTTCGTTTTTAGTCGCTCCCTGGTCCCCTGCTGTCCTCGGATAGCAGAGCTTAACAGCTGGACAACCATTCTTTCTAATTGCCCGCACTCTTGTTCTTATTCACGGAGATGCCACCAGCGCGGGCGTTCAATGCGGTTAGAGTTGGGGTTATGCTAATGCTGTCGTGGTCACCGACTCACCGTTGCTCGTAGTTGTGATACGCTGAACCCCCGTGAGCTGCACCAGAATGAATTTTCGTTTTGGGTTTTTTACACATTAGCTCCTCGATCTTTACATTTTGAAATTGTTCTCCCAAATCGTTTTAGGTGTTCTGAAATTGGCCCTCTAGCTAGCGAGCTGGAAAGGTATGAGGAACTAATTCCAAAATATAGGAAAACACTACAGGCACACCCCCTCACTCAGCTACAGTGCACGGGGTTCATTTTAGATTTTTTTTTAAATCTAAAGTGGGCCTCGTGCACTGTAGCTGAGAGAGAGGGTGTGCCCTAATGTGTGGTTGGGGGTGTGCATGTAGTGCCACTCCAAAATATAAAGGTTTGGAAGAATAATTCAAACACTTAACAGAGTTGGACAGCCATTCTGTCTATACTATAAAGGGTTGTTTGGTTCGTTTCCTAGATATAAGAAAATGTAATTCCATGTAGGGGCTGTTTGGTTGGTTTCCTAAAAATCAAGAATAGGAAATTGGGTCATGGAAATCTCAAAAGCATCAATTTCCTCCATTTTCATCCCTAAAACTCACCACAACATCCAATAAAATATTATTTTTATCTAACAACCCATCCACTTATCCAATAAAATATTATTTTCATCCATCAACTCATCTCATATCATCTCCTAAAAAAACCAAACACAAGAAATGGGTCACATCATCCAACTCATCTCATCTCATCTTTAAAAATTACTCACATCATCCAATAATATGGTGACAACTCATCTCATCTCATTAACATTTCATTTCCTCTCATTTCCTCAAAAAATCCAAGGAAATTGATTTCCTTAAGTATGGGTCACATCATCCAATAATATAATGAAAACTCATCTCATCTAACCCCATCTCTTATTTTTAAGAATGAACCAAACACAAGAGAAGAACCTATTATAGGAAATAGGTTTCTTATAATCTATTTTCTTTTTTTTAAACCAACCAAACAACCTCAAAACAAGTTTTCTTAAAAAATCACTCACATCATCCAATAATATGGTGACAACTCATCTCATCTCATCTCTTATTATATGATTTCCTTCTTTTTTTAGCCAACCAAACAACCATAAAATAATTTTTTTGAAAACTATGTTTCCTATTCTTTGATTTCCTTCTTTTTTTTAGCCAAACAAACAGGCCCGTAAAGAAACTCAAGTTTTAAGTTTTTCAAACTTTTCTAAGAAATTGATTGTTTTGGTTTGGTTCGTATATAAAATATGGTGGGAAACCAATGTATTTACTTTTCTTGTGTTTGGTTTGCATAGAAAAAAGGAAAAACTTTTGTTGATTTGACATTTTTTATTTTTCTTGTGTTTGGTTGGTGTTGAAGTAGGTAGGGAAAAGTGTTTATGGTTATCATGGTAAGGTTACCCTCATTGTAAACAAACACGAGAAGTTAGAAATAACACTAGATGAAAGTTAGAACTAACACGACATCAGCTAGAACTAACACGAGAGTCACTAGAACTAACATGGGCTCAACTAGAACTAACATACCACTAAAACTAATGCTTATATTAGAAATAACACTAGCTGGAAGTTAGAACTAACACGACATTAGTTAGAACTAACACGAAAGCCACTAGAACTAACAGGGGCTCAACTAGAACTAACAGACCACTAGAACTAACGTTTATATTAGAAATAACACTAGCTGGAAGTTAGAACTAACATGACATCAACTAGAACTAACACGAGAGCCATTAGAACTGCTCAACTAGAACGAACATATCACTAAAACTAATGTTAATATTAGAAATAACACTAGCTGGAAGTTAGAACTAACATGACATCAGCTAGAACTAGCACGAGAACCACTAGAACTAACAGGGGCTCAACTAGAACCAACATATCATTAGAACTAACGCTTATATTAGAAATAACACTAGCTGCAAGTTAGAACTAGCACGACATCAACTAGAACTAACACGAGAGCCACTAGAACTAACATGGGTTCAACAGAACTAATAGACCACTACAACTAACACTTATATTAGAAATAACACTAGCTGAAAGTTAAAACTAACTAACATGACATCAGCTAGCACTAACACGACATCCTATAATCATTTGCAGACCCCTCCCAACCTGCTAAAACATATGTGAACAACTTGTTTGGGGTGCAAGCTGCAAGCATATTTTGTGCAACACCTTTGCGGCCTCGAAAGCGTGGAACAAGATTAATCGAAAACATTACATCAACATGAGTCACATCTATCATACCAATGTAATCCTATAATACGGATATTACACAACTAAATTAAAATTTATTTTCATTGATTATACATGTAAATATGTTAAAGTGTAGATATACCTTGAAATAAGGGTAGTACATCGGGTTGTTCTCTTGGGGAATTTCATTGAGGGCTTGTCTCGGGTACCGTGCATGCAGACAAATAATTGCTTGTAATACCATGTTGAAATATCTACTAACTGTCTCCCCTGATCTTATAAAATAAGATCTGACAATATGATTTTTAGATTTATGACCCAAAATGTTCAGGTGTCATGATAAGTTATTCTTCCACTGTTACATTCCGCGAGTCTTTTAGCAGGCTATTGTTCCTCATTATACTCGCTAGTTTAACAAAAACACCACTACGCATTCTAATATAATTTACACAACTATCGCTAAAACTATTATAAATACGCTTTATGTGTTCAATTCTAGCCCTCTCTTGTCTTTTTTTCCTTACATGGACCACTACGAATTGATTTATGTCTGGCTTGCATTCTCCTTATGACTGTAATTATTATAATAAAAACGGATAGGGCAGCACCTTGAACCATATTAATAACACTTTGTTCATCGGAACAATCCTCATCCTCATCCATCTACGATGAAAACATAAAATTGAAATAATTAATATATCTAGCAAGCATCTATATACAAATATCAATACTAAAAACTACCATCAATTAAGACAACCGACATAAATGACACACAAATGAGAAATTAATCATACCAAATATAGTAAATAATGATTGTGCGTAGAACAATTAACTCACATTACAACAAACAAAAACACTGCCTACACTCCTCAAGACTAAAACAAAATAAATATCAAAATTCTTGATTATTGACTAGGACATAATAATTAACTTTTAGGCAATAAATAAGGTTATATTGCAACAACACGTACTTAAAAATCACAAGATACAGAATGAGCATGAAATTGAGTGTTGATTGTTGATTATTGAAGAAAAACAGTAAATTAACTAGCCTTATACCATTCTTGATTATCTAAAATTGCAAATTAAAGATCCAATGAGAGGTATTTATTCCTGAACACTAGAAATTTTAAGCATGTACATACGACACACAGTAATTGAGCATAAATCTGACGAATTTTAGATCTCAACATCCAAGGGAGCTCGACGACGAGCACAAATATCAACCAAAAGACCCAACAACATAGAGCTAAACAAGCTCGAGTCGGCCTATTAAAAAAATAACCACGGTAGCTCGACGACGAGCACATATAGCAACTACCAAACCCAACAACATAGAGCTAAACGAGCTTGAATTAGCCAATTAACAAAAAACAGCCACGAGAGCTTGACGATGACCACAAATAGCAGCAAAAAACCCAACAACATAGAGCTAAACAAGCTCGAATCAACCTATTAACAAAAAACAGCCACAAGAGCTCGATGACGAGCACAAATAGAAGCCAAAAACCCAAAAATATAGAGCTAAACAAGCTCGAATCAGCCTATTAATAACAAACAACCACGAGAACTCGACGATTAAGCAATTTCAGAACAAAACAGTAACTTTGAATGATATTTCAGATCTAGGGTTTATTATTTATACCTCAATTTCAACGATGAAGAAACCCATGACAGAAATCCAGGAAAAGACGAAGACGGCGAAGACAGCAACGAAGAAATCGCAGGAGATTTCTAACGGGAGGCGAGAGGTGAGGAGGTAACCCTAGTGTAACTAATCGGTTAGGGAAGGAAATTGGGGAGAATCAAGAGGGCAGTTGTCAGAGCGGCTAGGGTTTTCCTCGATTTCTCTAGGTTGGGAAGGAAAATCGGGGAGGGAAAAAATTCCTAGGTGGCGGCGTTTTCAGTAGAGTTTTCTCCCTTCTCCCCGAGCGAACCAAAGCGGGGAAATGAAAGGGGCGGAAACAAAAAAGACGACATGGAGGTGGTGTCATGTGTAGAAACGTATTTCTTCGGCCCTTTTAAGTGAACCAAACCGGCCCTTTTAGTAAATCCCTTGTGGGGATACCACGTTTGAAGAACATTTACTATCATAATAGAAATTTGAGGGAATAATTTTGCGCCTCAAAGTGAGGAACACTCTTTTTTTATCATTGCTTATTTCTATAATATTTTAAATTATGAAATAAAACTATGATTTAACTCACATAATTGGAATTACAATTTGATTTTTCTTATACGTACTATGACCCCCCCCCCCCCACACACACACACACTCTTTTTTTATTTATATCTCTAGAACATCCTAAACATGGTATAAGAACAAGATTTGAGCTTATATAACTAAATAGTAATATTTTTCATTTTTCTAGTATTTTAGTTTTAAATGACTTACTCTAATTACATTATTCTTAATAAACTTCTCAATAAAATTTTGTTAAGAATATTTTTTATTTTAAATTACTAAAATAATAATTTTGTAGCTCTATAATAAACTTGCATAACTCAAATCACCATCAAATTACTAATATGCACGATTGAAAATTAATTGAATAACAATTTCATATTATTGCACGTGCATTATACTTGCGAATATGCTAGTTCAAAATATAAGGATTTGAGATACTATTCAAAATATAAGGATTTGAGATACTAATTCATTTAACTCCGTCAGTGTTGTGTTTATTGTCAGCACTGTCTATCCTAAGCCAGGATAAAGGACGATGGCTGTGTTAGGTAGCCAACAGCCAGCGTAAAACATAGTCGGATCCATATAAAATGAATCCTATAGTATACTTGTTGGGGCGTCCCCACCGTGACGCGTTGCATCGATATCACCTTGATGCAATGATAAGTAAGCAATTGTGGTTTGTTAGGGCGTCCCCCGGAAGCGATGCATTACATCGATGTCACCCCGATATAATGACAAATAAGCAATGGTGTTCTAAGAATCTACAATCCTCTAATAGGTTACCAAATAGTATTAGGCATAGACTAGAATGGTCCAAAAGAGAAAATAGTAGGAGACATTTACAGGAAAATAGAATTAGATTAGCTACTTGAAATATAGGTACACTTACCGGAAATACTATAGAATTAGTAGATGTCATGCATAGAAGAAAGATAAATATAGTTTTTCTAAAAGAAACTAAATGGATAGGTGAAAAATCTAGAGAAATTGAAAAAACTGGGTATAAACTTTTGTACATGGGAAAAGAAAAGAATAGAAATGGAGTGAGAGTTCTTATAGATAATATAATAATAGAAAGTGTTGTAGAGGTAAAAAGAGTTGGAGATAGAATAATATTAATAAAATAGAATAATATTAATAAAAGTTATCTTAGGCGTAGAGGTTGCACCACAAATAAACTTGCTCGAGAGTAGTAAAAGGAAATTTTGGGATAGATTAGATGAATTAGTACAAAGAATCCCATTTGGAGAGTGTTGATGTTAAGTAACCCAATAGCCAAATATATCAGGATGAGATTGATGAGGGGCCGCTCACTTCTCCGAATATCCGGTTTTGAGTTTAGTGGCTTTCAGCCTGCATAAATAGAAATTTGTGAGAGGACAGGGCTTGTTTCCCTCGTTGTACCTCCAACGATCAAGTCAGCTGGTGAACTTGAGTTGGTAAAATGAAGAACTATAAGAATTCTGGTGTGTAGTGTAGTATAATTAGTAGATATTGATTGGAAAATAGCCTCTATGAAAAGGAAGATTCAGATCAAGAAGATCCAAAAGTCTCCCTCTGTTAAGAATTGTACCTCTATTTATAGTGGTGCTAGAAGGGTAGAATGGATATTTTAGCCGAGCACAGGATGGCTGTGAGTAGGTATAGGTTGGTGACTGCGTCAACACCTACTTTACACGTGTCAGTCGGCGAGTGGAGGAGAGATCACATTAGCACTAAATGAGAAGTGATCGGAGGCATGACGGTGCTGACGTGGTCTGATGAGTCATGAAGACTATCGGGACTAGAGGTATGATGCACCTGCCAAGCATTAAATGTGAAGCCAACATGCTATCAGTAGGAGAGGCTCGAGGCTGAAAGTGTCCTTTAGCTTCACCGAGAAGTAACACCTTTTGAGTAAACCTCAGGAGGCGTCGAGTAACTGGTCGAGTGGGCTCGCTGCGAGTCGTCTTCGACAAGAGGACCAACAAGCACCGTCATTTGTGTCGACATAAGGAGATGTCAACTCGACGGATCGGCTAGGTCGGGATCCTTGGTTTCTTTGACTGTTAATCTAACTTGGACGGTGCATGCAGGGGGACACATATCCATTGCTAGCAAAGGATCGTACTTTGGTGATTGAAAACACCATAACAGTTGACCCTTTTTGCTTGGATTCGGCTTGAGCCAGGTCTGAGTGAAATGAGAGAAGATTTGGATGGATGTGGGTGTGTATTAAATAAAGGAACTAAAAACTCATGTCAGATTTTACGTGGCTGACATCACTACACATTCTTTTTTACTGCAACAACTCTGCTTTTCATGGCTGATTATTGACTATTTGAGGTAAGTGGGATGCACCTTGATCCTCGAAGTGTCTCTTGGGATTCTGAGAATTAATCTTGGCCGTTGGCTAGAGTTTGATCCGACGATTCAGATTCTGGCAGTTGTGGGTCCAACTGCCTATATATAGAACTAGAGCGAGGGAGATGGCGATTATTGTCTTTTGAAATTCCCTTATTAAGAAGTCAAAACCTTTCCCGCTCATCTCTTTTCGACGATTATCTCTGCATTCTGCGATGGCATCATATCCAGTTGACTAACATACTCTTCTGGCAGAGTTCCACTCAAAGGTGATCCAAGCACAGAAGAGGATGCTACACGGAAGATTTGATATTCCCTATGAGTACTAGCTAATGGCTCGATGAGGTCGGAGGCTGTTTATGATCATGGGCCAGATCGGGCCCAGCTTTACTTGAAGCATTTAGAGTTTGGCCTGAGACTGCCCCTACACCCCTTTCTCCAGCAAATTTTCATGGTGCTAGGGGTATCGCCTGCCCATATGAAGTTGAACGCCATCGCTACCTTGGTGGGGTTCGTCGTAATCTACCATTGGCTGGCAATAAAGCCATCCTTGAGAGTTTTAGGCCGTTTGGTGATTGTGAAGGTGAACAAACTGAACCCCACTTCAACTTTAAAAATGGTGGGGAAGTGTAAACTCATCACTACTAGCCTTCTTGACTCCAACAAGGACTGGAAGGAAAAGTTTGTTTGGGTCGTGGTGGACGACTTGGAGTTAGGCTGCTCGAGGAGGGAGGCGCGCATGGAGGGTGTCTTGCTCGATGCCGAGAGGGATGCACTTGACTAGATCAAGGCATATTCTGGCTCTCGTCGAGTAGAGCATATGCTTGACAACTCAGTCTTGCGGGTTGCCAATGTTTCGATCGTGCATCCTTCCGCTAAGGACCAGGAGAGGGCTTCAGCCCTTATCTTACAGACATCAAAAGCAGTGATGGTGCCGACTAGTCCTCTGGCTGACCTCCAAGAAGGCTCGTCTGCTAGGCCCGAGAAGCGTCTTTACCGTGACTTTCATCCAATAGAGGCCGAGACGATCGAGGCGGAGCCTTATACCACCCTCATCCATGGACGAAGGAGGCAGCCCTTGAGAGATGAGGAACAAGAATCTCGAGCGGCGGCCAAGATACTCGAGACCGACATCATCCATCTGGACGAGTCGATCCTAGAAGAGCCAGTTAAGACTCCCCAGGAAGAGGGAGCCGAGGAGAGAGCTCCTGTTGATGAGGGACGGTTGTCCGTCCATCGCAGTGAGTCGACTCGTCGGGAGAAGGAGCCGGTCGAAGAGGATACAATGCCTCCTGTACGGCTGGAGTACCCCTTTCTTCACCGTGTTGCTGAAATCAGTGAGGAAGAGTAGGAAAGGATGAGGCAGTACCTCATCGGGACTTCGGGGGTCGGCCCTCAATATGGATAGGAGCCTGACTTAGAGCATCGCTTCTAGCCTTCTCACCATCTTAATGTCAGGGGGATGGTCCTTGGTTCTCACCTGACTCAGTCAAAGGCGGTTGAGCAGTTCTGATTTCCTCAGGATGAGGAGTTTTTGTAAGGGATTCCCAATGTTGGTCTCCACCTAAGCCTTCAGAGCTACTTGGTTCGAGGCGCTTTGGTGGAGCAAGAGATATATGGCTGGATAGAGTAGATTCGGACTTCATATCTCAAGCTTCTAGGGAAGGTTACTTCCTTGAGGGCCGACAGAGGGGTCGACTCATAACGGGCTGTTGAGACGCAATCCCCAAGAGCTTTCGAGGTCGACAGGTTAAGGCGAGAGCCGGAGGAGAGCAATAGAAAGGCCAAGAGACTGGACGAGGCTCTCTGGGAGAGAGACCACACTATAGTGCAGGTCAAGGCTGAGAAGTAGGTAGCGATGCATGTGAAGCGTCAGATGCATGAGGAGCATGCAGCACTCGTCAAGCTTCAGGGGGAGGTCGCCCGCTTGCAAGAGTCCTTAGCAATGGCCTAAAGCCGTAATGCCCACCTCGAGTCCGAGCCTTACCGCTAGGAAATCATTGAGGGGTATCACTAGAGCCTAACTGGAAAGACTGAAGTGATGATAGCCTGCAAGGTTGGGTATGACTACCTCTCGGCATAACTCCCACTCGAGATAAGGAACCTACCCGATCGCTTCCACTATCCCCCCATTATAGCCAAACGTCTAGGTGAATTGGTGGAGATGGAAGCACTTAGAGGGGCACACGATCTTGGCAAGGAAGAGGTGGTGTCAGAAGAAGGAGGATACTATTTGACTCCTCCGTCGGCTGCTCCCTGTGGTTCTCTACCTATGACTCCAAGGGTGGGAATGGACCTCTCTTAGTCTCCTAGGACTTTCATGTCTCTTGCTCTTGTATTGTATATATGTATACATGTACCTGGTACTCTGTAAATATTCTTTGTAAATGAATAAAGAGATTTTTAAGCTAGAATTACTTTTCTTGTGCTGTGTAATTCTCAATTTGTATCATCTGGATGAATTAGCTCTGTCTTGTGAACCTTACTGCTGACTCAAGAGGACTCGTCCTTTGTTGAGAAGACATGTCTCAAACCTGAGCAGTTGTTTCTGTTCTCTTAATTTGAAGTCAGTTGAGTCAATGGCTTTTGCTAATTGGCATCTGAACTTCTTGGTGTGAGTGCCTGAGAATTTTCTTTGAAGTCCGTTGTCGGCCATTAAGAGTCGACCAGGTCTGGTCGACTATTCATCGATTAGACATCGTTTGTGAGTTTCTAGAAGCTTTTATTGGACAAGTGAAACATCACAGTTTGAAATGACATGATGATAATGTTAGGAGCTAGAGTTATAGCGTCGCTTCAATTTTTGAGCAAAGAGGCATGGAATAAAGTGGGGGCGGCGCTTCGAGTTTTGTGTGAACCGTTTGAGATTTTGAGGTGTATCTCGCATGTTCATTTTTGAAACAAGCTAGTCATCCAGATTATTCCACGTGTCCCTCTTGGGTGCTATAAATATCCCATTGTAAGTGAAGAGGGGTTTTCTTCACAAACTCCTGCTCTAAATTTTTAGTGCTTGTCTCTTTTAACTTCTCAAATCTTCTTAACTAATCTCCATGGCTGCTTAGACTTCCACTAGCTACAATAACGAGAAGATCACTCTTCTCTGGCCAGTCCGCTCGAAGGTCTGTATCTAGGAGCTCGAGAGATACTACAAGCTTTATGATATCCCTAAGTCCTTCACGCTTGCGGCACCCAACGAGGATGAGCCGATGTACCACCATGGCCAAAATAGGTCGCCACTGTATCTCGCCCATCTCGAGTATGGGTTTTGTCTGTCGCTTAATCCCTTTATTAGGGATGTGTGCATCACTCTGGGGTTTCCCCCTCTCAGTTTACCCCAAATGCAATTGGTTTTTTGGTGGGTTTCATCATAATCTACCACTGGGTTAGAGTCCTGCTGAGCATGCGCCTCTTGAGGAATCTGGTAGGCGTCAAGTCGATGAGGAGGGACCTCACTACTTTCTCCACTACACTAGGGGTTGTAAATTTATTTTAGATGCCCCATAGTCAAACCAAGACTAGAAGGAGCAGTTCATGTGGGTCTTCAGTGCTGACGACATCCCCTCCTCCCACTAACTGGCCTGAGATCAACAAGGATGCGTTGAAGCTATACGTCCTTACTGCTAAGAAGAGGCGACAACTGGAGAAGATCCACTCTTATGCTGGGTCTCGAGAGAGAGGAAATATCTTCAATACGACATCTCTTTGGGTGGCGTGTGTCTCCATGGTCCCCCCCACTAAGGCCAACGAGGTGAGGACGAGTCTGTTGACCCTCCCCCTTGAAAAAAAACCCTAAGAGGAATTTGAGGGGAGAGGAGTCAGGCTCGTCCATGAGGCCCTAGAAGAGGTTGAGGGGGAACCTCAACCCCGAGGAGGTTGGCGGCTTGAAATCGCGGGTGGCCGAGATTGCTACCCAACTAGCACGGTAGAGGGTGAAGGTCAAGAAGGACCAAGGGCCTAGTAGGCCGACTGGGTAGGTCCGAGTTGACGCGGCTGAAGAGCAGTAGTCAGTCATCCCAGCTGGTCAGCCAGATGAGGTCGACATCAACGATGACTCTTCCCCCTAGGCCAGAGGGGGCGACCCTAGCGATCGCGACGGCTAAAGTTGGGACTCTTGCTGAGGAGGCTGTTGGGCCAAGCTCTAGGCCCGAGCCGTCCTGCAAGACTGGCAAGGAGCCTGTTAGGACTTTGGGAGGTGCTGGAGAGCAAGCAACACCTGCTCTGTAGCTTATGGTGGGCAAGGCCGGCAGGGAGAAAGAGGGCTTTAAATGGTCTTTCCACCACTGGATTGGGAGCTCAACCCCCAATTTTAGGAGAAGTCCAAGGGCTTGTTGATCGGAGTGCCTCCGTTACCCTGCTCGCCCTACAGGGAGGTCCCAGGAGGGTGACAGGTTTATCGTGGAGGTGCCTCTCGATAGAGAGAACTCAGTCTCAGCATCGACGACTTCCCAAGTCTGACCTGTCTGTCAGTTCACCCTCCCGAAGGATGAGGCATTCTTGTGGGAGATGCCAAGCACTGACATGCACTTGGCCCTAAAGAGTTATCTGATTCAGGGGGCTTTGGTGGAGGCAGAGCTGTTCTCCCACATGCATGACTTCCCTTCGGAGGTGAATGCAGACTTAGCCAAGGAGAAGTTGGACAGGGAGGAGGCAGAAAAGAGGGTCGCTACCTTGAAAGTTGACCTGAACAGCAACGAGGCAAGCTGATGCTAGGAGGTGGACGTGAAGTAAAAACTCCTTAGGGGGTTCAGATCCCACGGTGCCAGCCAGGTAGCTTTAATTGAGAAGCTCCAAGGCGAGGTGGCCCGACTAAAGGAGGAGGTTGGCTATCTGCAGCAAGGACTCTCCGAGCGGGATGACCATCTCACTTCTCTAGAGGGCGAGGTTGAGTCCGAGAGGCGCCTCAAGGTGATGGGCGAGGAGGAGGCTCGATCGAGTCGTTTCTCGGTCGAGCAACTAAAGAAAGACCTCAAGGCTGAGCGCTCATCCCACTAGACATCTTCCACAGCCATCAATGACCTAGAGAATTAGCTCGCTCGCCTGGACTCAAGGTAGTACAGGGCGAAAGTGGTCGATGATTGGCACCAGGGCCCCTTGGGTAAAAATGAGGTGGCCTTAGCTTATAAGGCCGGTGTCGACTACCTGGCTTCGCTGCTCTCATGCCTCTCGTCCCACGCTTGACCGCCTTTATCCTCCCTGAGTCTCTTGCTACCTCAACGTCCTAAAGTAGATCAATGTGAGTAGAAGGGGGTTAGAATTGGCATTGGATGACAGCGACGACTAGTTAGGGGATGATCCTGGAGAAGAACCTCCCGCTTCCTCATCTGCCGTTCCTACCCCTACTGCCCCTGCTGAGGACTTCCTGAGCCCTACTCCTGACTCTAGTCAAGAGATCTGAGGGCTTGTATTTTTTCTTTTCATTTTTGTAAATATCGACATGCCTTATTGTAAATATTGACATGGATAATGTAATAAAATTTGTAATAAACTTTGGAATTTGGAATAAAGATTTAGACTTTACTCTTACTCTGGAACTTGCGTTGTTCCTTGTTTTTTACTCTGTTAGCTTGTAGCTTTGTTCTGATTGAGAGAACGAGTACTGATTTATCAGAGAACAAGATAATAGAATAAAGATTTAGACTTCAAACTCTTCAATGAATTGAGATTTATTAGAATCTCAAGAGCCTTCAATAGGAGAGTCAAGGAATGATCATTCAAAGAAGGCGACCTAGTCTTAGCTGTTCATCGACCCATGGTCATGACACACGAGACTAAAGGTAAATTCCAACCCAATTTGGAAGGCTCATTCGTGGTAGAGATAGTCTACTCGAATGGAGCATATCACCTAATTGACTAAAATGGTAATTGGCTCATGACGCCGATCAATGGGAAGTTTCTTAAAAAATACCACCCTTGATCTGGCCTATATTGCCACAGAGATTTTGGTCACGTTTAAGTTTCCACCTCTGACCATAAATATTAATCATCTTGATCTAAAAATCTAATTAAAATCCACAACGAGTCATCAAGTTAACATTACACATCTATCTGGCTCTAAATGTTTTATCACCATCATGTTAACATTACACATATGAATGATTTTTATTGTAATGATCTGATCGGTTAACATTTTACCTCTGTTAGACTATTTCATCGACCGCTTAACATTACATCTATGTCGACTTATCTTTTCATATTCGACTGATTAACATTACACATCTGTCAATCCTCTCTTACCAAATATCAATTAGTTAATATTACACTTCCATTAATTTTCTACCATTAAGTAAACACTACACTTCCAAATAGTAGTCGTCCCTTAGACTCCATCAAAATCGACCAGTTAACATTATACCTTTGTCGGTCATTTCATTTGACACGCTAACATTACACCTCTGTCAAAATACCCTAACTTTCATGTTAACATTACACCTCTGAGCAGTGCCAACTTGATCAAAATTGATATGTTTACTCTACACCTCTATCAGTTTGATTCTATCATTTTCCTCCCTAGTAAAGATGTCGCTACGATACATTAATATTATACCTCTATCATATACATATCAAAGGGGGATAAAAGTTCTTTTATTATTAAAAGACTCAACCGATTACAAAGTTTTCCAAAGGGAATACAAATAAAAAGTGTGTATTCGTGTGATAAATTCAACTATCCTAGAATCCCTAGATTCATGAGCATTCTTTTAGGCCCTTTCCATCAAATCCCTAGGATTAATGGGAGAAACTTAGGTTCTAACAGCCACCAGCCTCACCATCTCAACCTCAAGTTCTCCAACTCTGAGATCCCACTCCTTAGCCAACTCGGTTGAATTAAGCTCAACCACCTCTTTCTGATGTTGAGATGCTTTCAACTATTCCTAGGCTGTAGCAATGACCGCCTTGGCCTCTTTGATAGTGGCTTCTTTCTCCAGGATGGCATCCTAAAAGCTCGTCTTGATTGATGTCAACCAATGCAAGGCTATT
Source organism: Asparagus kiusianus (assembly GCA_022839385.1). Taxonomy (NCBI): domain Eukaryota; kingdom Viridiplantae; phylum Streptophyta; class Magnoliopsida; order Asparagales; family Asparagaceae; genus Asparagus; species Asparagus kiusianus. The sequence goes on from BQKN01062264.1 coordinate 204,213, forward strand.
ATTCAACTCTTGAAGCCTCATCTTAATCTGCTCCATTTCTTTGCGAGCAGCCTCTTCAACTTCATGGTGCTTCACCGAGGGCTGATGGAATTCAAGCTCAGCAATACTGTCAATATCAACATCAAAAAACCGTTACAACTCTTGAAAATGAACCTCAACTTCATCGATCATCATTTCGAATGGCTCAGTCCGTGCAAAACCTGCGACTGATGTCAGAAGGCCAAGCTGATTCCTCAACAAGATGAGAGTGTGAGTTGATAAGCCTTTCCGCATAGTCAAGCAGATTCAATACTTCAGTTGAATAGCTTCACCAAGTTCTCAGTCAAGATATGAATCTCCAACTCGATCAAATCATCGAAGTTAGGAGATTGGGGAATATTGACATGGCTCGAAGGACCCACTCCTATAGAAATTATCAATGCATCTGTGTTTGAAGAGGTTGGCAAGACTTGCATTTGTTCGCCGCCTGACAGGAGCAAGTGTGGCCAACACAATAGAAACATCTATAGTGGAAGAAGCCACAGTCGTCACCCCAGTTGATGGAATGACAGTTCTCACAACCCGTGTCATGGTCATTGGCGCATCTATAGGCACGACTTCAATGTCTATAGACATGACCTTTGGCTCATTAGAAGCAACCGCAACTAAGATCATGTCTTCGTCAGAACGAGGCTCAGAACTTGATGGTGCTACCCTTCCAACTCCTACTAGAATTGGAGAGACTGATGTGCCATCATCTTCATTGAATGACTTAGAAACTATTAGTATGTGCCGCACTGGTGAAGTGGGCATAGGTGTAGGAGTGATTGTTATATCGACAGTTGGATCAGACTCCAAGACTCACCATTGAAGTTAGTTTTAGGCTCAAACTCGCCACTAGTAGGAAGAGACGCCCCATCCATGGTCTCTAAATTGGGTTTATCATTGACTAAACAGATAGACAAAACATCAATTATCAAGGTAAAGAAATTACACAAGATTGGTTGGAAAAGTATATACCTGGCATAAAGAACATATGCCAATGTCACCCTTAATGGCTGCATCGTCAGGCTCAATAAAATAGGCGTCAGTGTCAATCTCGTAATCCACCTTCTCCTTATTATATGGATTCTCTTGATCTAGAAGAATGAGCTCTTTACCTACATATAAGAAGTGCACGTCAATCAAATGCACTTCAAGCAACTTGATACAGAGATATGAGTAAATTCACTTGAAAGTTCAATAAAATTCACTTGAAAGTTTAGTTCTAGGTTCCTGTGTTAGGATCACAAGGGACTCTTCTTTGATCCCTGAGGAACTCCCGGGTACATGCTCAGGCTCTAAAGGTGCCAAACACTATTTCTTTAAAGGTTGTTGAGGGGGATGAGTTTGCGAAGGCCTCTTTCCCCTTATTTCCCCTACCTTTGCTAGATGCTCCTTAGTGAACCATATATTCATATGGTTCCTGGATGTTAACAATAATCGGCCTTCAAGGAGTAGAATGCCCGCTCGGTGCCTCCCAGTCTTCATCTTCTGACAAATCCTCTGCCCAAAAATCTTGAAGTCCAGGATCCCTACTCTTCGAACCTTTCTTAGAAAACTCCCTATATCTCTGGGTGATCCATCGCAACTCAGTCTTATTAACATGTAAGACAGGGTTGGGAGCAACCACTTTGCAATACCACTTGCTGAACCCTAATGTTATCTAGCAATTGGATAGGTGATGGGGGAGAGTAAATCTAGTCCTTGTAGCCTCGGTAACAAAATGATACCAAGCACAAGCAAATCAACAAGACAAGTATGGCTTAATATAACATTCAGTCCCATTCAGCGTAGGAATGAGGTGACCTGGTTTAATATTTACCAACAAGTTAAAACACCTGCTAGGTAGACAAGTAAAACCTTTACTGTTTGCATCATCTTCAAACTCATCTCCGATGCGTATACTATTAATCTCAGGAAAACAACAAAGGTGCGAAAATCTCTACACTATACTTTGAGGCTCTTATTATAGACTAGAGGCCCAAACTTTTAGCCTCCCCTTAAAGCGATGAGAGTGTAATTCACCAAATGGGTCCACCATTGGGTATTCGTCGATTTGATCCAACCAGAGAATCTAGTATCCCTGTCAGGATATTGTGCATTGGTCTTTGCAAGTTCATTCCCAAAGATTTTTCGGACAACAGGAACTTCGTTTACCAGAGCATCTTCATGAACGCAGCCCTAATGCAGCCTATGACATTGACTCCGTGGAGTCCCTCTTGACAAAAACCACCAGCATACTTTAGATAGCCCACCTTGATGCTATCCTCTTTGTTGGTGAGGGTATAATGCATTAGATGAAGAATGGGAAGAGGCTACAAATACATCAAGGATACATGACACTCTATCGCTAGTAAGTAATAATGGTAGTCCCCTTGGGTGTAATGCCGATGCTCTTTCATCCAATTGAATATGGAGGTGCCATTGGGATTGTTGTCCCCAAATAGAAAGTGAGGCTTTCTTGACATATCCTCATTGGGAATGGAGAACTCGGCATTCGTGATTATCTCACACAGAGTTCGATAATCCCTAGATCGTATAGCCTCAACTCTTTCTTAGCTACTACCCTCTCGAAATAAAGGGATGTTCCTGTCAAAAGCGTGCGCCTCTTTAAAGTCACGAGTCCCATCATGACCATAATGGTCATGACAATCAACAAGAGCCTTCGAATAGCAAATTGCACAAAAGGAGGCGAAAAAACAAGTTAGAGGACAAATAATTAAAACTAACTCTTCACACTCAAATGTGAAGTTCACCATAGGTGAATCTCACTCATAGGTGAGAGTCATCATAATCAACTAAGTGTTGACAAGATGAGTGAAGTTCACAAATGAGAGTCCGCGAACTTCAGCATCATAGTCAATCCACTCAAGAGACCACATGGATCAAACTGGCGAACATCGCTCAAGCGAAGGTTGCCCAAATCAAACTAGCAAATGTTGCTCAAGTGAAGGTCACCCAAATCAAACTGACGAACCTCACTCAAGCAAAGGACACTCAAGTTAGACTGACGAAGGTCTCTCAAGTCAAAATGACAACCCCCCACACAGATGAAGTTTTCTACAGAAGCCCAAAGGGCTAACAACAACAAGTTCCACCTGAGAAGCAAAGCTTGCCGCATCAAGCGCCATTAATGGTAGCTAACATAACTTTGTCACCAACAGAAGCTCATGAAAAAGACCACAGGTGTCCATAAAAAAACACACCTTTAGTAGTGAAAAAGTCTTAAAGTGCCCTAAGACACTGTTCGAAGCCTGATTACAGCTGAATTTTGATGGATCTGAAGATCACCACGAACTTGTTCGAAGCATACCCATGGCCATCTCTAGTTGCGATAGCGCGTCTTCAGTTCTTAGCTAAAAAGGTCCCCTAGCAGCACCTCTTCCTCTTGAGATTGCATGATGAGGATCCATTGAAGATTGATCTATGGGGAGTTTAAGAATACCAGGGTTTTGGGAAAGTTAGGGTTTTTAAAAATCAAAGTAAAGAAGAAAGGAGGTAAACAGTTCTATTTATAGGCTGACCATGAACTTCACTGAATATTTTCACCTTTAACTTTGCCGAAGATCTACCTCCGAACTTCTCCAAAGATTTTCACCTTAAACTTCGCCAATAATCTTGTTTAGAATGAACTTCGCAACAATTTCAAACGCAAAAATTGAGGATTTAAATTTTGAATTCTTAGGCCGAGCCTCACCTAACCAAATTAATGAGCCTCATCTAACTGATTCACTAAACCTCACACAGCTAACTGTTTTTCAAGTAAGTGAGCTTCGCCCTATTCAGTGAGGCGCTAAAGCAAACTTTGCCAAAATAACCTAAAAAATTCACTAAGTCTCTAAGTTGAAAAAATTCTAACTTAGTTTGTTTGAAACTCTATATGGAAAATTTTTCTAAGTCTCCAAATTGAGAAAATTTCAACTCAATTTGTTTGAGACCCTATTTGGCGAACTTCTGTTCGATTCTCGCCAACATGAGGAAGCTTGAGCTTCACTTCTAACACAATAAACTTCATGCAGAGTTCAAGCTCGCCACAGAAGTAAAGTTCACACAAATCAAACACTCAAAGGTGGGCAATTTTAGAAAAAAGGTTTATTTTTTTATTGAAGACTCTGCTACATAAATGTGACATTCAGATTATCCAATTACAGGGATGATGGTTGTTTATTGCTATTTTCTATACTCCTAATTATATGCAATGTAAAAGCTACGGAACATACATGAGCTGCACCAAGTTATATCCCTTATTCCTCCAATCTCACAAAACTTGAGGAGTCAAGTTTTTCCTCATGTGGAAAAAAACAGCTCCTACTTTCTCCTCCCTAGACTCTATGCCAGGGAGGAGAAAGAGCTGTTAAACAAGAACTACCTCTGTTCCTCTAAGTGAGGCATATTAACAGGAAGAAGAGTGTTCTTGCTCCAAAATTTGGTGTCGAGACTAGGACAACCACACAATGTCTAATTATGATCTAGGTTCACACTTGTGAGAACTAGTTACTATCAGAGTCCTCATTTGTGGAGCTCCAATGATCCTTCTTCAACCGCCATCTCAATCATCAAATGGTCCTACACAGAGAATGTCGCTCGAATCTCCATGTGTCTCTATCACAATTCACTTCACCCTAAGCCATTGATTTATTCTCAACAATCTGTTTATACTTCACCTTTTCAGCCGATAGAAAGTCCACCAGACGACAAAGTATGGTGAGTTCATCCGCTTGGTTGTCCCTTGCTCGGGCAAGCTCCTGTTGGAGGTGTTTTATCCCAACTTTGTTGGGTCCTTTTGTTTTGATGATGATTTATAAATAATTTATAACTAATATTTTTTGTCTAGTATTTATATTTTGTATTTATTCTAGATAAATAATATGTTGGAGGATGGATGTAATAGAGCCTCAACGATCATATCCAATGGAGGTTGGTGGAATATCGGTATGAAGCAATGCATTTCAAGTTGAAGATCCAAGTTCAAGCTTCATCCGTAAGATTACCAAGTTGAGCTCATTGAAGACCTTCATCAAGCTTGGGTAATTTAGTTTAGGTTTTATATTATGTGTATTAAGTACTCTAAGCTCAATATAATATACA
>BQKN01062264.1:214321-235386 GCA_022839385.1 Asparagus kiusianus
ATATATATATATAAAAGGAATTAGGGTTAGGTATTTAAACAAAAATAATTAAAATAAATAATTATGGATACTTAAAAATTAAACTAATTATAGAATAATTATCTACAATTAAAAACATACATGTTGTGCTAATACAACAGTTGATACGAAATAGTCGAAATATACCCATATTGTACAATTAAATGAGAATAATTAATAATTAAAATATATTTACTTATATTTAAAATTAAACAATTATGGGGTAATTATATACACAGTAAAACGTACCAGTTATACTAATACAATAGATAATATGTAACATTAGAAATAATTTAGCAAATTATACAAATAATACATAATTAATAATACAACGTATTATACGAAAATATACGTAATAATAAAAATAATATAACTCATTATTCAAAATGACATGTAACAGTATCGATAACGCAACAGATAAATTTCATAAATTTTCACCGCATAAAATTAATTTATAAATTTTAATATCATTTAAATAAATATAAAACTTAGACTTTAAATCATAGAAATTTATAGAAATTCAAGAAAAATACAAATACTCTTTTAAAAATAATAATTAAATATTTTAAACTACCAGAAAATAATTTTAACTAGTATCAAAATTCTTGGTCCTTACAGTGGTTAGGACCCTAAGTCTTCTTCTCTCTACTTGGGATGTAATTTTATTATCAAAATAAAAGGTTTGATGAAATGGAATGTTCTTTTGGGAAGACACTACTCCATGTAAATGTCAATAATCTTAAAGTGTCTATAAATTAAGTATCCTTCTCTTATTGAGGTGCAAATATAATATTATGATTTTTGTCCAGTACTAATGAGATGCAGACACTTCTATCGAAAGATCCAGTTTCTCCTTAGAGCAGGAGATTTTGGCTAGTACTAATGTGATAACGTCCGAGTCTGAATAGGGTTCAACTCGAGCTCAAACATGTGATACCAATCAGTACATGGTTTGAAAATTGAGATATCATTCAAGTAGTTTACTAGGTGGACTATAACGAGGAGCAATATTTCTAGGAGTTTGAATATTATTCGAATGCAAGGGGCTTTGAGGATGCTTTTAATGCAAGATTTAAATATGTCTCTCCACTAAGGATCTGAGTTCTTATTATTAAGTTAATTTTAAATGACATGACTGCTAGGTAGAATATTGAATTCACCTTTAGATGATAGCCTTTGTGATCAGGGAGCATAAGATAATTAGAACTGCGTCATGCTAGGAGCAGCAGATCCAAACAGTCATCAAGACTTCATTTGACTCATGAAAAGACAAGTGCTACTTTTATTGCAGGTTGCAAAATGTGATAACATCTAGGGATGTGCAAATAAAAGTGAAGTTAGAGTCTAAATACCAGGGTGTGTTCAAGGCTAACATGTGTACTTTAGCTTTGATAGCTGAATACTCGATACATAAGGATATGAGCCTTGTTGCAGTGGGTACGCTGGTATATATTTTTAGAATGGATTCTAAAATAAAAGAAGTCAATTAAAATGGGGAAGAAACAAACAAATAAGAGTAAGGCTAATTAATTTGACTACAGACAAGTCGATTATTTTGCACATGAGGGCACACAGCCAAGAAAAACTCAAAACTCATTGACTACATCCACAGAGCAGAGACTTATTGATTGAGTTCAAAAGATTCCAAATACGAGTAGAAAGATCTAGATGGAGAATATGTAATGGCATTGGGCACCAATATATAAAGGTGTCCTCTGGGTTCAGGAAACAAATAGATCTTGTAATACTCCCACTATAGATGAGGAATTGTCTCTCAGTGACTTGTGGGATCCATGTTGGATTTCCATATTAGATGACTTGGAGCCATCTAAAGAATCTCAATTGCTTTTTTGACCATCCCATAGAGTAGTACCTTGCATGAAATTTTGGTGTTGAGGGGAAACATTCATGGCATCATCGTATGTTATTGTAAAGGCCAAACTACATGAGAATACTATTTCTTGATTTGTAACGAGAGAGTGAAAAGTAGCAACATATGGGTAGCTTGAGTTCATGAAGAAGAATCAAGTTAGGAACTTGGTGGATCTTCCAATTGAATGCAAGACAATTGAGAACAAACGGTCCTTCAAGGTCAAGCATGATAAAACAACCAAGCGGTGCAAGGCAAGCATGATGGAATAATCAATTGGTAAGAATCATACTCTAAATTTAGAGCAATATCCCAACAGTAAAGGGGGAAAAGTGAATGTTGATTTTTCCTTACAGGAGTATAGCCGATAGTCTTGTATGTGTACATTAATTGACACATCATTTGCAGTAAGATTGATGGGTAGACTTCAGTCTAATCCAATATGACTCACTGGGATGAGTCAAGAGGATTCTCAAATATTTAATTGAGACTCCATTTATGCATTGTGCTTTGGTAAAATTGATACTCGTCTACGGTATATTCAGATGTCAACTAGACTGATGATCTGGATGAGCGAGTATCATCTTCTAGTCATATTTCTTGGTGAATAGTAGGGCCATGTCATGGAGTAGTAAGAAATATTAGTGTATAGTCCTTTTTCATTTGGAGCAGAATATACAGTGATATACATGATAGCATTGGAGACAGTCTCATTGTATAGTTTCTCTGAGAATCTTGCTACATCTCGACATGCATAAAATGTTAAAATTCTCTATTGTGATAATATGTTGATTATTGGTTATTTAATAGACCCAATTTAGTTCAAATTTTGAATAAAATCCAGATTAGGTACCATTTTATTAAGAGCCAAAAACAAGGAGGATGTTGTGTTTTGTGTATCTCTACGCGTCAGATGATTGGGAATCTACTGATAAAGGGAATAGCCGAGAAGCTACTAGTACAACACACTTGAGTCTTAGAGGCTACATCTTTAATAATGATATTTTATTTTAATTTAGACATAAGACACTTGAAATATTACGGATGACATCTTTATAAGACATTATATTTGTTTTGATTCTTTTTCTATATATGCATATTGGGATTGTTAATATCTTATTATTGCATGATTATCACGTTGAGAAGTATATGAGTATATAATATGTGCATGGTACACAATGAGCACTGGTGTACCAATAGAAAGTTACATTAGCAGGTAGGTGCTCTTATCGTACAAGAGACCCCCCCTCGGAGCTATTGCAGTTGCTAAAGATGAGACTGGGTGCTAGATGTCGTTTGGCTTAGAGCAACGACAACACTGTTATATTACTAGGTATGACAACAATGAAAGTACTCTATTGGTCGCCCTGACTGGGTCAAGATGAGGTTGATGTATACTTATATGTTGAAGCGACTAAAGTGGAAAACTGACGTCCATTTTACCTATTTACTACCAACCAGACTAGATCTCTAACTTGGCACACGAGGTGCGAGCTTATGAGGAGATCCCATACATATCGCGGGGTCATTCGGCCGGACAAGTTCATCAAGGGGTGATATGACTTGGGTATATATGATATTCATTTAATGATGCATGATCTCAGGGAGAGCTAAATAATACCATAACACATTGCCATATGACGTGTGCTTGCACCGAATATAAGGAGGTCAAGGGATGGATCCCTGCTCACTCGCTTTGTGAGCCCTTATCAATGACCACTAGTAATAGAGGGCATTCACAGTGCCCTTAGAGACACTGGGATGTCTGTGAAGGCTATTATGAGCGTCTGCTACTTTAGATGTTGTTTCTTGCTGCGATGAGACAATACTGTAGATATGGGGAAGCATCAGGAAAGAGGATGATTAACACACTACTATTTAGGGTTAGAGAAAAATCGATTGACATATCTCCTAATTGCATCACTTTGCCAACTCTTATTTATGTCGGAGACAAGATTTAAGAGTGCGATGAATCAAGGATAGACAACGGTGTTCATGTACTCTTCATTAAGGGATCGAAGGTACCTGAGTAGACATGGCTAATTAGTTCTAGGGTATGAGATACCGCATACTGAAACTACTTTTTGTGTGTTTTTCTTTTGAGGAGATCCTTGTGTCATTCCTAACAGATCTAGCTGCAAGGCTACCTGCTTGCAAGTTCTCAACGATCCACACCGCACTAAAGATATATGGACATGAATTCGAAAAGGAATGAGATTTTTAGGGAGACTTTGACTCGGAGAGTCAATGACTCTGAGAGTTGGCTTAAGGAGGAACGAGTGTCACTCACTCATTTGTGTGAGTGGGAATATGTTGGTTATAGTTTTGAGATAAAGAAGCGCAAATTTACACAATTGTCCTGTATCCCCCCCCCCCCCCCCCATCGAAGGGTTCAGAACTATTCGCTCACTTGAGTAGTTGGTATCACATGAGAGTCTCGGTTTTCAACTTTGGTGCTTGTCAGTGGCACTTCCATGTTTTTTTAGATGCGTATATTACATTCGAAATTGTGCACGCTTGAAGGAAAATATATGACGCAGGATATTTTAGCATAACGAAGCGCATGCATCTCATCTCACACATGGACTGCACCCACTCGCAGTTCGATGGGGATCAAAGTAGAAAACGAGACCAGGAGTTCCCCTGTCTAAGTAGTTTCCCGAAGCCACCAGGGACAACCGCAGAAGCAAATAACCATGACGAGTAACTGAATGTTATTTGCCAAATGCCAAGGTGCACATGATGGGTCAGGGTCACAATCTAAGTTAATATATAGTAGGCTAATGAGACAACAAATAATAAGACGAAATCACAAAGCATTTTTCTTCAGATACATGGAACTGTCGTCAAAACTAGCGGTGGGTATAATCATGCATTGTAGATTTTATACTTACTAGATTTGATGTACGTGCAATGCACGTGGTTAAATACTGTGATTATGTATTTTTAATTTATTTTCTTACTAAAATTTGTTCCTCGGTTACTCTTTGATAATTTTTCTCACTTTGATTAAGTATTTTTGGTTTATTTTCTTACTAAAATTTGTTCCTTGATTACACTTTGATTATTTATTTATTTGACGTCTGTTTGAATAGGCTACACTCAGTTTAAATTTTTTATATTGATAGCTGAATTGTCAGTAGATAAATATAATCTAAAGCCAATTAAAATTTTTATTTCAATTGGATCGGCATGAAACCGAGCTTGACCTGAGGAAGTATAGTGTTATGAAAGTGAAAACACTTGAAGAAATAACATTATAAAAGGAATATGAATAATAAAGCTAACGAGTCAAGATGATTGATTTAAAGTGGGCTAATAGTTAATTAAAAAACCATAAACTGAAGAATAATGCTAATTCTAGTACATTTTTATATGATAAAAACATTCACATATACATATGAAAGCACTAAAATAGTTTATAAAAATCACTTCTAAAGATTCCTAATTTGACTAAAAAAATAAAACTATTCTATAACAAGTCACAAAACATTATCTTTTGTTGCTTCTATTTTATTTTTATTGAGTTGAGATCAATCATTTTTCATATTTATCTTTTTCTTGGGCAATTCTAGGGTAGTGTCTTTATCGTTTACATCGATTGTGATATGAGACTGGAGCATGTTATATTTTCTTAAGCTCATTCATCTTTTGTCTTCTCGTCTAAATCCACAAAGAAGATGAATATATTTATTATGTTCAACACAAACTTTTGACAATACAGACTTTGATTTTTTTCCTATTTTAATAAGAATAAATGTTAATTTCATATATATAAATTTTTTGTGCATTTAATTTATTACTTAAATAAGGTTAGGAGCTACCTCTTTTTTCTCTGCAATGAATTCTTTTGTTGTGCATCCAATAAGAATTTTTGCTATTGCATAATATTACATTTGCTCTGTCTATGTTATTTTTCATGAGAATCTGAACTAAATACATTACATTTTCATTGTCAATTTGCTTTAAATTATAATATTAGTATTTAATTTTGATATATTTATTTCATGAAGAAGAGATATCACTTAATCTTGGTACTACATCATTGGCGATTCTACAACATTTATCATCCGGACACTTATTATTAGCATCTCTATACACTTTCTTGCTGCAGCCTTTGCAAACATAGAACCACTACTCAACTCTATTATAAATGGTAGCTATCATTACCTTAAAGGTATGATAGTGTGTCCGTATATTGGTAAATTATTATTAGGTTTAATTTTATGAATTTTGGAGTAGGTTTTCTAAGATCATACCTATTTCGAATATTATAATGGTTGTATATATTAGTAATTTAAATTTTTGCTATATTTATAAAGAGACTTAATGGAGATGCTTTTGTCTTGGCACCTTAGTCAAAAAGAACGCTGCATATTAGCTTTAAAATATAATATTTTTTCTTTACAGTGTTATATGGATGTTTGCTTGGTTTGCTTACTAATCTCTTATTTCTTCACTAAATTGTATCTTTGGATTAATATATATTATTGACACAATTTACGATGACATGCATATCTCCTCTATAACTTTGAGACAAATATAAGGTGAATTTTGTTAGACCCTAGAGGGGGGGGGGTGTTTAGGGTCTTATTCTAATCTAATCTGGTTTTATACCAATTAAAATTAATTAACAAGTTATCCTAGCAAGTATGAAATACAACAAGATATGTGAGCTAGGATAAGCAATATGAACAATGAGATATATCCTATTTGATAAAAATATATGCAATGATATATAAACTAACACAATGGTGAAATAAACATAAACAAGATAAGAGTGATAGTGTAAATAAACAATGCAAACACACAATATGATCACGGAGTTCGGACCTTCCGTCCTACGTCTCCGCTCCCCACTTCCGGGGAGAAATCCACTATCACAATCGGGTTTTTTACACTCACCTGAATAACGTTTACACCTCACAATGTCGATTTTCAACGCTCACCGATCAACGTCCACTCCTTACACACGGTTTTCTAGTTCACCGAAAACTTCACAATTCACACTCTCACAATGTCGGTTTTTAACGCTCACCGATCAACATCTACACCTCACAATGTCGGTTTTCAACACTCACCGATCAACGTCTACACCTCACAATGTCAATTTTCAATGCTCATCGATCAACGTCCACTCCTCACACTTGGTTTTCTAGTTCACCGAAAACTTCACAATTCATACTCTCACAATGTTGGTTTTCAACGCTCATCGATCAACGTCTACACCTCACACTCGGTTTTCTAGCTCACCAAAAACTTCACAATTCACACTCACAATGTAACAACAAATGATTTGTTCTCTAATACAAGACGAGAACTCAATTAAGCACAACTTAATGTTACAATCTCTCACAATCCTAATATACTATATATGTAAATACTAAAAGCTCAATGTGGGTGTGTGTAACAAAGAGATTAATCAAATCTTAAACTCAATATAAAACTAGCTTTAATGAAATGAAATAGATATAAAGCTAGAAAAGAGTTTAGAAATGCTTCTCTGAAAAACAAGATGAAGAGATGGATTAAGATGAAGCTCAATCAATGTAGATGATCTCCTCCACTTGTGTAAAACTATTTCCCAAACAAAAACTCTTTTAAACAAACACTAAATAAACCTAAACCCTTGTTAAACTCTTGTTTTAAAAACTTCTTGGATTGCAAAGAGAACTGAGATCAATGGGGTATTTATAGCCTCCCAAAACCTCAGCAAAAAACTCCAAACAAAAGTCCAAAAAGCCTACAGAATGGGAAATCAGATTCTGTATAAAAATAGCCGTTGGAGTGAACAGCGGTCGACCGTGAAAATCTCATGGTTGACCGCGAGCCACTTTCGAAACTTGAAAAATTTTTAGAAACTTTGGCGGTCGACCGTGGTGGTCGATCGTGGGAATTTTCGAGCTGACGGTGAAAAATTTTCAGAAACTTTAGCGGTCGACCGTGACGGTCGATCGTGGGAATTTTCGAGCTGACGGTCGATTGTGACGGTCGACCGTGAAAGTTACTGATGGCTCTGTAGGGAAAAACAAAGGCGCGGTCGACCGTGGCGGCCGACCGTAAACTGACATATGAGAAAACAAGTTTAGAAGCAATTTGATAATTTTGAAACCCTGTTTAAAAATATCAAATAAATTCCAAAAAATATAAAACTTTGGGAAATAATTATAGACATGATAATACACATGTTACAAAAACTATTTTTCAAAAAGGACCTCCCAAATGAAAAATATCATTATTTTACAAAATAGTCCAAAACATGAAAATGTGAATTTTGATATTTTGGCTAAACCATGTTTTGAAACAATACAAAATGATTTTGTAGACTTAATAGAAGATGTAAACTATTGTTATGAAGTCTATAAACAATGAATATAGTATTTTATTATAATACACATATAATACACTAAATATGATTTTATGGAACTAAATAAAATTGATATTGATGAAATCATATAAATGCATATAAGTATGAAACAAAAATATGTTTTCCAATTGTATTCAATTGTTTTATAGTAAAACTTGAAACCTATCAAACCAAAACATATATGTATACAAAACCAAAACATGTATGTGTTTATATGATTGAGCTTAAAGTACCAACACACATAATATAACACCTAAACTAAATGTGACCCAAGCAATCTTGATTTTCAACGAAGCTCTATCTTGGTACACTTGCGGATGAAGCTTGAACTTGTATCTTTAACTTGAATAGCGTAGCTTCAACCACAATTCCTCCAACCTCCATTGGATATGATCGTTGAAGCGTAATTATATCCATCATCCAACTCGTTGTTTGTCTACAATAAATAAGAAAACACAAATACTAGACAAACAACATTAGTGGTAAATTATTTGTTAAACATCATCAAAACAAAGAGAACAACAATCTCCCCTTTTTTGATGATGACAAATAATTTACAAAAATGATATATGCATGAAAGGAAATGAATATACAATATTATAATTATCATGCATATAAACAAGAAATGCTATACTCATAATATTTCTCCCCCTTTAACAACATCAAAAAGGAGAAAACCATAAAGAATGAAGAGAGCGAAAACTCCCCTTATCAATATGCATGGGTGAGTATAAAAACAATGATAGAATAGGGAAGACTCCCCCCATCAAAACGCCTTATGAAATATATGCAATAATGATCAATGCACACATACGTGAGCAAGCATAGATATAAGAAATGCTAAACACAATTCATATGCAAAAGAACAATAAGAGTATATATAACATCATGAAGGGTGTTCTAAGATTTCAAGATGTATATATACAAACCAATCATTTATCATTCTTGCCTCAAAGAGATAAAATGAGGATCCAAAGAGGCATCATTAATAAAAAAAGTGTTTATGAAGGAGGATCCATGAAGGAAAATAATTTGCTTATATGTAGGGGGATAAGGAAACAAAATCAAGAAGGGATATTTTTAAAATAAATCATAACAATGTATGGATTTATGAAATCAAAAGAAAAAAAACATGAAAATCATGCAAAAAGTTTTCAAATGAAAACAAATCAACCAAAAGAAATCATAAATCAAGGTTTATATCCAAAAATGTAAAAACCAAATCATCATTGATTTTCAAAAATCAAGAGAGGCAACTATATCTAGCTCTTGAGCTAGTAACAACCCAGATAAACATTTAAGCATCCGGTAAACATGATTTGGGAATAAACACCCAATAAGTCCGTAGGATTATATAAATACAAATCTCTCATCAAAACAAAACCAATAATCATGAAAACAAAAGAATTTGACCAATAAAAGTAATTGTTTTCATAAAAGTTTAAAATATATTTTTCAAAACCAAGAAAAAGAAAAATAAAAGTACAAAAATTCTTGGCTTAAAATTTATTTTGGTACCCAAGTATTCTTGGTGCCGGTTTGTTTAGGGACATGACCCCTATTATTAAAGCTCAAAGCCCTAGGGTTATGAACCCTCTTGGGCACATATGGTGCACTAACACGGTCAAAACAATATTCATTCAAATGACCATTCCGATTACAATTTGTGCAATAAAATAGATCCATTTATTTATGTGGACCATTAGCTCGTGCAGGGAAACATTTGAAAACATAGATGGTCTTTTAAAATTGTTTTGCAAATGAGAAACATCATTAAATAATGGTCTATATGGAACATATTACAACTTAGTAGCTTTTTGCATATCATAACAAAATTTTGCAAGATGTCCAAACCTACAACAAACATCACATTTAAAAACATGTGGTTTACTAGATACATTTGGCAAACGTGATTTTCTTTTTAAATCAAAACAATATTCGGCCAAATGACTAAAACAACCATAATTATCACATCTATACACACTAGCATGCTTATGATGAACTTTGTGAGAATGAGCATGTGAATGTGTAAGTGTACAAGATGAAGAAGCTGCATGAGATGCACAAGGAGCATTAGAATTATTATGTTTGTATGCATCATAACAAAACTTAGCTAAATGACCTTGACGGTCGCAAATAGAACACTTATAAGTTTTGCTATACATGTGTGCATAATGAGTGGAAGATTTTGACTTAGTCTTGGCACACATATTCATAAGCTTCTTATGATTATTGATGCATATTTTCAAAGTTGAATCTAAAGATAAAATACGTTTATTCACAAGATTCAAATCATCATTAGGCACATATGCATTTTTATTAGAAGTAGAACATAAATAGTTATTTGTAAAAGAATCAACTCTATTTTTCACGTTCTCTACTTCTAATATGACATTTTCTTTTTCATGAGTTAAACTAGCAACATTTGATATTAAAGAATCATGAATAGTTTTAAACTTAGAGGCTAATAACTCATGATCGGATTTTAATACAACATGCTTGCTTTTAAGATCAATAAAATTATTGTGTAATTTTGTATAGGCATGCATTAATCTATCATATGCACAAGCGAGTTCATCAATAGTTAATTCACTTCCGGAATCGGAATCGCTTACTACACAAGAGTTATCCTCTTGTGGTCGTGTGCATGATGCTCCACAGGAACTTGAAGAAGAATCCTCCAAAGCTTGTCGGATTGCCTCCAAGTCCCCTTGATGTGCTTCAATAAATTTTCAAAGTTTGTAAGCACTATCAAAATGAACAAATTTGTTAGAAAAGGATGAGTCAAAAGCATTAAGCAAATATTCTAACAAAAGCTTGTTCATATTAAACATTCTTTTATCATTTTTACTCCGCTTGGATTTTTTCGAAGTGGGTACAATATAAGCATCTTCAATAACTTCCCATAAATCGAATTGTTTAGATCTAACAAATATGTTAAATCTAGAACACCATTTGTCATAGGGGAGATTGTCTATTTTAGGCGCAACAATAGGATCATAACCTAAACAAGATGCACAATGTATGTCCATAATAAGAAAATGTATGCAAATAAGATACAAATGCAATCAAAACAAGATTAGCACAAAAAGATAACTTGGATATTTAACTCAAGGGGATTAGACTTTAAATCAAAGAGCACCAAGCTCTGATACCAATTGTTAGACCCTAGAGAGGAGGGGGGGGGGGGGTGATTAGGTTCTTATGCTAATCTAATCCGATTTTATGCTAATTAAAATTAATTAACAAGTTATCCTAGCAAGTATGAAATACAACAAGATATGTGAGCTAGGATAAGCAATATGAACAATGAGATATATCCTATATGATAAAAATACATGCAAGGATATATAAACTAACACAAGGGTGAAATAAATATAAACAAGATAAGAGTGATAGTGTAAATAAACAATGCAAACACACAATATGATCACGGAGTTCGGACCTTCCGTCCTACGTCTCTGCTCCCCACTCCCGAGGAGAAATCCACTATCACAACCGGGTTTTCTATGCTCACCCGAATAACGTTTACACCTCACAATGTCGGTTTTCAACGCTCACCGATCAACGTCCACTCCTCACACTCGGTTTTCTAGTTCACCGAAAACTTCACAATTCACACTCTCACAATGTCGGTTTTTAATGCTCACCGATCAACGTCTACACCTCACAATGTCGGTTTTCAACGCTCACTGATCAACGTTCACTCCTCACACTCGGTTTTCTAGTTCACCGAAAACTTCACAATTCATACTCTCACAATGTCATTTTTCAACGCTCACCGATTAACGTCTACACCTCACACTCGGTTTTCTAGCTCACCGAAAACTTCACAATTCACACTCACAATGTAACAACAAATGATTTGTTCTCTAATACAAGGCGAGAACTCAATTAAGCAAAACTTAATGTTACAATCTCTCACAACCCTAATATACTATATATGTAAATACTAAAAGCTCAATGTGGGTGTGTGTAACAAAGAGATTAATCAAATCTTAAACTCAATATAAAACTATCTTTAATAAAATGATAAACAGACAAATAGATATAAAGCTAGAAAAGAGTTTAAAAATGCTTCTCTGAAAAATAAGATAAAACTATTTCCCAAACAAAAACTCTTTTAAACAAACACTAAATAAATTTAAACCCTTGTTAAACTCTTGTTTTAAAAACTTCTTGGATTGCAAAGAGAACTGAGATCAATGGGGTATTTATAGCCTCCCAAAATCTCAGCCAAAAACTCCAAACAAAAGACCAAAAAGCCCACAGAATCGAAAATCAGATTCTGTACAAAAATAGTCGTTAGAGTGAATGCCGATCGACCGTGAAAATCTCGCGGCCGACCGCGAGCCACTTTCGAAACTTGAAAAATTTCCAAAAACTTTAACGGTCGTCCGTAGGAATTTTTGAGCTGACGATCGACCGTGACGGTCGACCGTGAAAGTTGATAATGGCTCTGCAGGGAAAAACAAAGGTACGGTCGACTGTGACGTCGACCGTAAACTAACATATGATAAAACAGGTTTAGAAGCAGTTTGATAATTTTGAAATCTTATTTAAAAATATCAAATAGATTCCAAAAAATGTAAAACTTTGGGAAATAATTGTAGACATGATATACACATGATACAAAAATTTGTTTTCAAAAAGAACCTCCCAAATGAAAAATATTATTATTTTACAAAATAGTCCAAAACATAAAAATATGAATTTTGACATTTTGGCTAAACCATGTTTTGAAACAATACAAAATAATTTTGTAGACTTAATAGAAGATGTAAACTATTATTATGAAGTCTACAAACAATGAATATAATATTTTATCATAATACACATATAATACACTAAAACATGATTTCATGGAACTAAATAAAATTGATATTGATGAAATCATATAAATGCATTTAAGTATGAAACAAAAATATGTTTTCCAATTGTATTCAATTGTTTTATAGTAAAACTTGAAACCTTTCAAACCAAAACATATATGTATATATATAACTATATATATACAAAACCAAAACGTGTATGTGTGTATATGATTGAGCTTAAAGTTCCAACACACATAATATAACACCTAAACTAAATGTTACCCAAGCAATCTTGATCTTCAATGAAGTTCTATCTTGGTACACTTGCGGATGAAGCTTGAACTTGTATCTTTAACTTGAATAGCGTAGCTTCAACCACAATTCCTTCAACCTCCATTGGATATGATCGTTGAAGCACAATTCCATCCATCCTCCAACTCGTTGTTTGTCTACAATAAATAAGAAAACACAAATACTAGACAAACAACATTAGTGGTAAATTGTTTGTTAAACATCATCAAAACAAAGAGGCCAACAAATTTTATATTGAGTGGCCTTTAATAAGAATTTTAATAATGAAATATACTACCTTCATATTTAGAGAATTTGAATTCTAATAGTGCTAATACATCATTAACTTTAATCAAGTCTTTAAGAATTGATCATTCGTTAGTAGTCATACCCCTAAATAAAGTCACACGTAGGGTCATGATACTATATAAGAAAAAGAAAAAGGGTGATTTTATAATTTTTGTTTACACAGAGTCATGACATGGTAATTTTTCTTTTATCTTCCATGCAGAATGTTTCTTTTTTAGAACAAAGTTGTTCAATATATTCTTCAGAGGGTATTTAGTTGGTGTTTCTTTAATAATATAACTTATGTTAGTGTTAATTTAAGTGATTCATGGACGTTTCGAATTCTACTTAAAATGTAAACCGCTTGATTCTTTTGAAGGATATCTCTAAATTTTCTAATAGTTCTACATACATAAATCTTTATAACTTTTTACCCTTTAAATATTATTACCATTAGATATCAATATTTATAGATTATAATAAATTAATATTAAGCTGTTATATTATAGTCTTTTATTAGTTTTTAATGATTTAGTCTTCTATCAATTAATGATACTTATGTATTTTTGCTGCTCTAACATATTGGTAAAATTATATGCAGTTACTTTAATTTTATACAATAATATTAATGTTTGATTTATCATATATTTTTTAAATTTTTATTCTTTAACTGGATATTTTTAATCTGTTATTATTACTATTTCTTATCAATATCAACTTGACTATTTTTAGATTCTGAAAAGAGATAGTAAAGCTTAAATTATAAGTTATATTTATATATCTTAATGAAAAAATATCACACAATTATTCTTTTCTTTGCCAAGTTCTAAATTTTTAGCTTTTTAATTTTTGTAATTTTAAACTTTTGACAATATTTTATCTTATTTGTAAACTTTTTGTTTTTTGTAACTTCTTGTAATAAGGTGATACTACAGAGCTATTTCATATATTTTATTAATCTTATTTAAATTGTTGAGATATAGATAGTCCATGGGGTATTAGGATAGGATATAAGTATGATAATGATAGATTATAATTTAAATTAAATATTTAAAATAGTACATAATAATTTTGACTATGGAAAGCTTTTTCAGAACTCGTGCTTTTAAAGGCGGTATGATTTTTGTTTTTCTTAATTTTTCTTTTTTATAATTTTGAGAATGACTTTTGTCTCTTTAATTTGTATGGTGGATTTTATAAATATCTCATCTATAATATATACATTTGTAGGTCTATGTTGTTTCCGAATTCGACCTTTGGGGTAGACATTATTTGTCTTATTAATTTATTTAGTTTTTACATATACACTATTTATTTTGTAGACATTTATAAATTTGGTATTTAATAATTTTATTTAGATTTATATTTCAATTTAAAATGTATCCTTATCTTCATACTATGTATATCCAATAAGAATTTATCAATTTATCAACTTACTCTTACTTAATGGAATAATATTTGAATTCCAAGGGTATTTTTATCTATCAAAAGATTATCCCGAACTCGTACTTTTAAATGGAGTATGACTAGTGTGGAACGCACATACGACGCACGTGCATGCCTTGTATAGTTATATAAAAAATTTGAGGTATTTTTTTTGTTATTTCCTCCTTAAATCTTTCATATTTGAAATTAATCCCCTAAATCATTGAAATTGTTATAAGGTCCCTAAATCTTAAATTATTTTGCAACTAGTCATTCAAAGAATTGAAATTGCTATTAGGTCATTAATTCTTAAGTTATTTTAGAGTTAATCTCTCTAAACAAGAGTAGAAGTAGCAAATAGAGGGAAAACTTTAACATATCTAAATACAAGTTTTAATAACTTTAGGGCATCCATATTCAAGCTTGTTTTGTGTGAAAGTTGATTTCTTCATTGAGGTATTCATTACAACTTCAGTCGTTACAATGAAAACAAAAAGATAGCCTTTTTATAAGACTCTTACACAATGAAAATGAAAAAAAATTACAACTCTCGTCAAAACAAACACAACGGACGTTGATCACCCGCTGTTTGCGTGGGACCTTTACCTATGCTGGGGTTTATCTATGGACCGTCTCGGATCAGATCAAGTACAGATTTTGTTGACTCACGAAGGAGTCAAGAAACCGAAACAATTATCTCGGAAACAACGAGATAACCACTCTTCTCGAGATCACAGCAATGGTGCGATCTCAAGGGAAGAATTAGGCTGCAGATCTGTCGAACTCTCCTTTATGCCGAAGAATTCACTGAGATCTTCTCCTCCTCTATGAAATTAATGGCTCTTCAGTCTCCAACTCAGCAGGGCTTCGCCAAGGCTTGAGAATTCCAGATCCCCCTAAATAATGGCCCTAGGACTGTATTTATAGGCTTCGGGAGCTCTATTTTCGGATAAGAACGGCCGATTCACCATTATCCTTAGTTATAACCACTTTATCATGTTCTAGGATAACATTAGACCAGTTGGAACAAATCCATACGGTTAATGGTTGGAAACGGCTCAAAACTGTGTTTTTGGATCTGCGGACACCCGCAGTGTCTTGGCCACGACCGAGACACTTAGGGTGTCTTTGCCTTGGCCGAGACACCACATGTGCATGTGTCTCGGCCTTGGCCGAGACACTTGCAGTGTCTCCACTAAGGCCTGGGCATCGTTCGGGCGCGCCTCGGTCAAAATCGATGTATCTTTATCATCCGAACTCAGAATTACGCAATTCAAAGTGCATAGGAAAGCCGACGAAGAGATCTACGAGCTCCCATGGTTGAATCATACATGAAGTAGGTGAGACACGAGGGGCACTTTGTCTTTCATAGGTAAAGCGTAACTCCTAATCAGTTTGTATCTTTATTATTCTGCAACTCCGTTGCTTCATACTGTTCGTCGACTCACTTCATGTATTTGTCGACATCCAATAAGATTCAGTGACTTAGATAGTGATGTTTATTATTTTCTCTCTATCTTGAGCCGTGTACGGGAATCCGTGGGTAATTTTAACGCCTACAGATACCCCCTCCTAAGTATTTCAGTTTCGTTTCTTTTATAGAAGAGCATGAAATACTTTGGATGTAATCGGTCCATCCTTTAGTCGGTGAAAAAGGATCTGTAGTTGGCTTCAATTCTTGACTTCTTCGATTTTTAGTTTATTCAGTGCTTTGTTGAATAGCTAAAAATTTTCCGGCATTGTGTTTATTGTTTGGCGGTTGTCGAAGTCTCAAATCAAAACTGATGAGTTGGTTTTAGCTCATGTCATTGAGTTGACTTTGAACTGACTATCTTAATTGAAAATTCATATTTGAACTTTAGAGTTCATCGGAGGCTGCGCGTTGACCATCATTGCCATGCGTTAATCGGAGGCTACGCGTTGGCTATCATTACAACACGTTGACCGGTGTTGACTTAGCGCTACGCGTTAACCAGCGTTGGTCTAGGGCTACGTGTTAATCGGCGTTACCCTTAGGGTTTTGCATTAACTAATATTAATTTTTTATCGCAACGCGTTGACCAGCATTGACTTTCGTCATAATGTGTTGACTGGTGTCTACACAGTTTATGCTCTTAAGGTGTTGGAGCATGGCGAACCTAAATGTTGGGGCTGCAGGACTAACTGTTAAAGCTGATTTATCTGTATGAATGGATCTTATCCTGAAGTTATCAGATCCTTGAGTCACGAGACCATTTAATGGAGCCGGTGAATCAATGACTATCGTATTTATAGAATTTTTGGCAAATTCTCATCCATCAATGGGTTTGATTAGCCTTTACCGACTACTGTTTGAGTTGGGCTAGCATGCAAATTGTTCAAATCAGTTCCGTATATAACGTTGTGCTAAAAGAATTAACTCTTTTAGTGCTACAATATTAAATACGTAGACTTCGTCTTTCTCACAGGAATAGACTACCTAATAACGCGTGTTAGGCGCTGACTTATCCTTACTTAGGCTTCAGGATAAAAGTCTCCAGAGTTGGATTCCGGTGTCTTCTTTAATCGGTGAAAGACTAAACTGATAACGCGTGTTAGGCGCTGACTTATCCCTACTTAGAATTCGAGATAAAATTCCCCATGCGTGTAAGACGCGGATTTTAGGAGTTGAAAAGTAGTGTCTTCTCTTGAGGCAAAGACAAACCCGATGCTGGAGAGGAAGAATTTTATATTCTATCTTCAGTTACAAATGAAACTCAAAGTAGGATATCCATTTCGAGAATCTGAAGAGTAAAACTAAGAGTGGGATCTCCACTCTGAGAATCAAAAATATCCGGATAATCCTAACTGTCGGAAGGTTTGATTAACGAACTAAAGGTGAATTTCTTGTTTATCGAGAGTGAATTGTGGTTTTGGCCCTAACTGTAGGAAGGTTTGACTAAGCGGGAATTTGAGATGACCCTAACTGTAAGAAGGTTTGATCATTCGATTTGAAAGTGGACTTCTTGTTCATGGAAGGAATCGAGAGGAGATTTTAGTTTTGGCCCTAACTGTAGGAAGATTTGACCAAATGGGCGGTTTAACCGATCCTAACTGTTTAAAAGTTTGATCATTCAATTTGTAGACCTCTCATTCATAGAAAGAATCGAGAGAGGATTTTGGTTGTGGTCCTAACTGCTTAAAGGTTTGACCAAGTGGGAGTGAAAGTATAAATCACAGTGTGAGTATTGATTTGTACGAATTACTCAGTGGGGGTTTTCGATGTTAAATGAGGAGATCTTGACACGAAGGGGATTTGACAATCGCAATAGACCGTTTGAATTAAAATTTCCAGTGCTATGTCAGGACTTTAATAGCGGGAGTTTAGTGTTTATTATTTTGTTTATAATGACCAAGTTATCCCTAAGAATATTACATGTAACATTCTTCCAAGAACTTCCCATTACATGAATTATCCACCCTCAGCTTTTTTTGCAAAACTAGGTCCAATGAGGAGCACATTGTCCTTAGTCGCATGTTCAGGTTATCCTTAAGAATATAAGATTCTCTAGGAACTTTTCGTCAAAGGTAGGAAACAGTTTAGACTCATATACCTATTGGAGTATGCAGAGAGTTGTTTAACCTCATACACCTGTTAGAGGATTAAGAAGCAGTTTATACTCATATACTCTTTAGAGTCTTGATACGGATTAATTTAGAGTTATGACGCCAGCTTCAACCAAGATTTGGATGTTATTCTTGAGGGCAAAATAAGCCTTAGTGGGATGAAGGATCATCCTTTGGTACGTACAATACTTTAGATCCGAAGTATTATTAGCTTCCTCCTGATTTGTGACAGGTGATAGCTTGATCTTATTGTTTTCGGGGAGGGATTCAAAAATGACCGGAATGTCTTCGTCCTTGAAGGAGTACTCTTTTTAGAGTCTTGGATCCAAAGTCTTTTGCTGTCTCCCGGGTTGCTGTTGTGACATCTGATTAACATCAACAGCTGGTACAGGTGCCTTCCCCTTTCCACTGGAGGGAAATTTGATTTTAGAGGGTTAGTCATTGGTTGGATTCTCTCGACTTTCTTCCTTTTGAGAAAGTATTCGGCCTGCTCTCTGCGCACCTTTAACTCTCTCCAAGTCTTGGATAGTGCCTCTCCCATAACTTCCAATATATCTATGGATAGATTGTTATGACAGGTTTGGAGGATGAAGTCCTCTGTGACTGGATCTCGGTAATTCATCGCTTATTTCAGAAGTACTTGACGAAGTCGTCGACCATCTCTTTGTCTTCTTGTTTCTTCTCAAAGAGCATCCTGATTAATACCTCAGTGTCATCATCAAAGAAATTGCTGAGAAATGAGCTTTTCATGTCATCCCAACTGTTTATGCTTTCAGGCTTGAGACGACGGTACCAATCAAAGGTAGCCCTGTGAAGGGTGCTCACAAATGACCGAACCATCAAGGTATCATTACCAGAAATCATGCCCAAGTGAGACTTGAAGTAGATCAGATGTTGAGTGGGCGAGCCCTTCCCATCGAACGATGTGAATTTAATCAGGTTAAACTTCACTGGGTACGGGATCGACTCCCACTCTCTCGGGTAAAGACACGAAATACCGATCTTATTTACCTCTTGAGCAGATATCAGAGCGTTGATTTTGTTCTCGAGGTCTTTCATCTTTTCGTCCTCATCTGTATCATACTTTGGACGATTTTTGAGAGGAACAACGCGGCCACCCCCGATATTGTCATCTTCGGTGGGATCACCCCCAGCGTTGTTGTATTCAGTAGGGCCACCCCTAGTGTTTTGATCAATGGGAGGGTTATCAGCATTGAGGTATTCGTCCACGTCTGAATCGCCACCTGCTCGGTATGCATTGTTGTGATGACTAGCTTCGCTAATCTGATTAGACAAAGCCCGGATTTGTTGGTCATGTGTTTCCCTCATCTGCTGCATAGCTATTTCTATTTCAATTTTAAAATTCTCTTTCTGCTTGGCCAGAGCATTTTCAAGGATTTTAGCCATTTGCTCGGTGTTGATTATAAATGCCTAGCAGGATTATCCTGGGCTAGATATCGTATTGTCAGAAGCGACTACAGAGTTGGCATCTAATGCTTCATCATCCGAGGATAATCCTCTATTCATCCTCTGATAGTCCCTACGTCTAGTAGTCCCTGCGTGTAGCCGAGTTAGACGATGCGATATGAGGGGGTCTGAACTAGAAGATCGGGTCGACTTTCCCTTATCAGCCATGTTAATCACGACTGTGGATTGTTTAGGTCCGACAACTTATAGCAGGAGTCGAGATATTAGTTGGGCTATTCCGAATTAACTCTTCTTCCTGGAGAAAAGTTAGGGCTAGAACCACTTGAAAAAATCGAAGACTTTTTCTTATTGACCATGTTGATGGTAACTTTTAGGAGTTCGTCATCTCGAACGACCGATACTCTTTTGTGGAAACGCCTTGATTTGGGCTTCGATGCTTCAGTATAGATCCTTTCGAATACTGAGGCTCTCTGTGGAGTGGTCTTGGGGTAGCTACATTCTAATAATACTATTCTGATTAACCTCTCACAAGAGTGAGAGTCCGTTTCTGGGGTATTTCTCTTTTGAGACTCACCCTCAGCCTGATAGTACAACTCATCGGCGTTATGGTCGGAGTAACTTATTGGATGTTTATCAGGTATAACATCGTCTTCTACCAGACATATTTTCTTCTGAATAAACAACATCTTGTTGGCGTTTGCAGGAGTCACACGTTTGGAATCACACCTTTGTGAGGGTGAAACCCTAACGGGCTCCTGATCTTTCACACATACCCTCAAGCGGGTGGTTACGTGAATTGGCTTGTTGGGAGGGTGTCTACGATCCCTAATCTAGATGTTTGCTCGGGAATCCTGTTGGGAACATGGTTGATGTTACAATATCTCTTGTATTTTGATGATAACAAATCATTATTTATCTAACATATTTTACTGCAGATTCAAGATATACATCTCAAAGCAACAATCAAATTATCAAGGCT
>BQKN01062264.1:235396-259024 GCA_022839385.1 Asparagus kiusianus
AATTATCAAGGCTATTTCAAAGATCAAAAGATGAAGTTCAAAAGATGTAAATTTTATCTTTTCTTTTAGAATTTTTGTACAAGCCTTGATCACACACACAACACACACTATTTTCTTAGAAAATCATAAAAAATATTCTAAGTATAATCCTAATTCAAATCAACATATGAATAAGTTATTAAACTATTGAAAATATCAAAAATATGGTTTCTGGCCGACCAAAGATAGGTATGGTCGACCAGATACATCTGAACCAGAACTCAGATTCTGAAAAATCTCTGTCTGGTCGACCAGATATGTACCTGGTCGACCAGAGGCTCCAGATTTGGACAGAATGTTTCCAGGAAGCCTGTCTGGTCGACCAGGCTTTAATCTGGTCGACCATACAGTGTTTCTAACTGACACTTTTTTCAAAATAACATGAACGTTTTATGAACGTTTTGGCAGTTATTTTTGAAATGTTTTGAACTAAAATTTTGCCTATAAATAGGTGTTAAGTTCTGAAATTTCAAAACTCAATTCCTTTCCATAAACTTGAGTTTTTCTTAACTTCTTAAGATCATTTTTGAAGAGAAAAACTGAGTGAAATTTTCAGTTTTGTTCTTGATAAAAGTTCCACTACTCTAGAACAAAAACCATTCCTATAGCCTATTGCAAGTCACTCACATCTACACATCAAGGCTTATAGGAAGAGAAAGAGTTGTACCATTTTGTTTCAGTTTGATAATCTCTTGAAAGAAGAGATTGTTGTGGCATTGGCAATTGAAGATTGTCGAAGTTGTACTGTTTGCTTGCGGGTTGCAAGTGCTTGCGGTTTTGCAAGTGGAAATAGTGGAGAAATCTCAAGCGAGGCTTGGGGACTGGATGTAGGTCTGGAGGACCGAACCAGTATAAATCCTTGTGTTTGCGTATGCAATTTTCTATGATTGTCTACACATTGGTTTGATCCTTCTTACTCTTTGTGATATTATTTTATTAAAATTTAAAGTTTCCGCATTAGATTTCATAAACACTATTCAACCCCCCCTTCTAGTGTTTGAGTGCAATTGCAGCGATCCTACAAATCCTTTAGCTGACCCAAGCGTTCTTTAATAGGAATTTTGCCTCTATCTTCGGGTAGATGACCAAGACGATCCTTTAATAGAATCTTGAACTTAGAGAGGTCCATGCTGCCGTAGGGCTTCGCCAGATGTGTAGGAGTAGAGAGAACGGGATCTAAAGTTGACGAAGGCTAAATAGTAACTTCGTCTGCTTTTGTATTAGGCGTTGATTTGACATTTGGCATCCAAACCCGTTTATACTTTCCGTTTATACTTGGGCGATTTCTTAATCGCCTCTTCTTTCTGCATTTCTTGTACTTTTCACACAAGGATTTGGGCATACGCAAGAAGTACACGGCACTTTTGAATGCGCTCCTCCAGAGTGGAATGGTTCTGTTTAACACGAATCCATTCATTAGTAGGTGATTTGGAGAAGAATCCCGAAGCTTGCTGTGGCGATGGTTTAGCCACTTAGCATCTCCTGGACTCCAGATCCGCTTGGTAGCGGAGCCCATCCACTTACTTCAAAGCCTTAACAAATTGGCGGGCGAGACGTTAGCGACGCCTCTAACGAGCCCTCTTTGATAAAGTTAGCGCGCCTTCAGCAATCAACTCCTTAATGGAGGTGGTGTCCAGATCTGTGGCTTTGGCTTCATCGGATGTTGGTGGATCATTGCAAGGTGTAACTACAACAGCGATAGCGGGGAAATCGCCTTCTTGGATCTTCAAATCTAAAGACTAGTGGATCTTCCGGGAGGAGGAGACCTTCCTGCACTTGTGAGGAGAGGCGGATTTGGAGGAGGAGGAGGAGGATACGTACTCTTCGAACTTCAGTTGGTCAAACTCGTATTCGACCGTTTCAGCCACGGGATTCTTGACCGTCGGTTACGGCACGATAGCCTTGGCAGTAAGGCTTTTGGCTCCTACTGTGATCACCAGCTTATTTTATGTAAAAGTTGATTTCTTCATTGAGATATTCATTACAACTTCAGTAGTTATAATGAAAACAAAAAGATAGTCTTTTTATAAGACTGGTACACAATAAAAATAAAAAAAATTATAACTCTCATCAAAACAAACATAACGGATCACCCGCTGTTTGCGTAGGATCATTACCCGTGCCGGGGTTTATCCGTAGACTACCTCAGATCAGATCAAAGTGTAGATTTTATTGACTCGCGAAGGTGTCAAGAAACCAAAGCAATTATCTTGGCAACAACGAGATAACCACTTTTCTCGCGAACACAACAACGGTGCGATCTCAAGAGAAGAATTAGGCTGTAAATCTATCGAAGTCTCCTTCTTTTTATCAAAGAATTTGCTGAGATGTCCTCCTCCTCTGTGAAATTCGTGGCTCTTCAGTCTCCAATTCAGCAGGGCTTCGCTAAGGCTCGAGAATTCCAGATCCCCCTAAATGAAGGCCTTAGGGCTGTATTTATAGGCTTCGGGAGCTCTGTTTTCAGATAAGAACGGCCGATTCACCCTTATCCTCAATTATAACCACTTTATCATATTCTAGGATAACATTAGATCAGTTGGAACAAAACCAGATGGTTAACGGTTAGAAACGGCTCAAAACTGTGTTTTTGGATCTATGGACACCCGCAGTGTCTCGGCCACGGCCAAGACAATTGGGGTGTCTCGACCTTAACTGAGACACCATGTGTGTCTCGACCTTGGCCGAGACACTCACAGTGTCTCCACCAAGGCCTGGGCACCGTTCAAGTGTACCCCGATCAAAATTGTTGTATCTTTGTCGTCCAAACTCGGAATTACACGATTCAAAGTGCGTAAGAAAGCTGATGAAGAGATCTACGAGCTTCATATATGAAGTAGGCGAGACACGAGGCGTGCTTCGTCTTTCATAGGCGAAGCATAACTGCTGATCAGTTTGTATCTTCGTTATTCTGCAGCTCCGTTGCTTCATACGGTTCATCGACTCACTTCATGCGTTTGTCGACGTCCAATAAGCTTCTGTGACTTGGATAGTGACGTTCATCGTTTCTCTCTGTCTCGAGCCGTGTGCGGGAATCCGTGGGTAATTTTTGACACCTACAAAGCTATGAAAATTTAGAACCAAATTAGAACATGATTTACAAATTAAAAACAACCCTAATGATCATGATCAACTATTCTTATTAAGCAGATATTTAAATTACAGATCTTTTCATTGGTTTAAGATTTAACATCATAAACTTGGTTTTATCACATCAAATTAAACTTTAAGCATTAAATTAATCAATTAATTTACTAAAAACATAATTTTTAACTAAGGAAAATGTTTGGAGGAAGATGATCTTACCTCAAACGTTGTGTTGAATGTTTTCGCCAAAAGTTGGGTTTGTTGTAGAATTCATTATATCTTTGGTCGATTACAATAAATTCAAAAGAAATAGTCTTTTTATAAGACCTCTTTTACACAACAAAAGAAAAGTTACAACTTTTGAGAAAATAATACAAAAATCGTCTATCAATTCTTGTTTTGTGGGACTTTGCCTGTGCTGGGAGCGCTTTGACTCGTGGACCGCCGAATCACAGATCGTGAAGGGGGCTTAATGATTCTTCATTCGTTTATTGAAGTGAGAATTTGAAACGAAGATCTTATCAAAGTAAGATAGTCGTTCTTCTTAAGATCAAGTCAAAGCTCGAATCTCAAGGGAATCCAAGAACAATAGTGTCTGCTCTCTCTCTGCTCTGAATTGCTCAGTAATGTGCTCTCTTCCCGTCAGAAATGACCCTAGGGGGGTATTTATAGCCTCTGGGACATAACTGCAAAAACTCAATCAAAACGACGAAATTAGGCTGGCGAGACAGTGTTTACTGTCTCGGCGTCCGAGACAGTGTTTGTTGTCTCGGCCCGCGAGACAGTAAATACTATCTCGGAAAACGAATATTCCTGGCAGTTTTCGCTGTAACTGCCTTCCCACGTTTCAAACTCCATTATTTTAGCAGTTATTCACATGATTTTCGCCCACGATGTTTTTTACGTCCTTTGGCAGTTAATGGACACGTGTGTGGCAGTTATCAAGATGGTTTTTTGACCATTTCAACACTGTCTGGCGAGACAGCAAACACTGTCTCGCTGCGAGACAGCAAACACTGTCTCGCTGTGAGACAGCATACACTGTCTCGCTGGCGAGACAGCATACACTGTCTCGCTGGTGAGACAGCAAACACTGTCTCGCTGGCGAGACAACAAATACTGTCTCGCTGGCGAGACAGTTCATATCTGTCTTAATTTTTCTTCTAAGACAGTATGAGATGATTTTTGAGTGATCTTCTCTATGTTTGGGATATCTATTAGCATTTTTTGATGCCTACAGATACCCCCTCCAAAGTATTTCAGACTTATTCTTTTATAGAGGAGTCTGTGATACTTTGGATAAGATAGATTTTACTTACGATCCCTTCAATGCTTGGTTGAGTAGATCATGTAGAAGGACTTGTAAATGGTTTCAACCCTTGATCTCTTCTTCTTTTAGTCTATTCAGTTCTTTGTAGAATAGCTAATGTTCTCCCGGCGTCGTGTTTATCGCTTGACCGTTGTCGAGATCTTGAATCGAAGCTGGTACTTGTTCTTGTGGGTTCAGCTTTTATCACTGAATTGATACATCCATTGAGAGCTTATCAGGTTATCCTTAAGAATATTCAGATTAATATTCTCCAGAAACTTCCTGTTGAGGGTAGGGAAACAGTTTAGACTCATGTACCTATTGGAGTATTCATGCACACCGCAACATCACAACGATCGTTACCATCTTGTGATACGAGACAGTTCATACTGTCTCGCCATGCGAGACAGTAAATGCTGTCTCACGGTGCGAGACAGTATATGTTGTCTCGCTATGCGAGACAGTATATGCTGTCTCGTGGTGCGAGACAGTATATACTGTCTCGCACGGCGAGACAGTGAAACCTGTCTCGCTCGGCGAAGTCGGGGTTATGAAACCCCGACTTAGGGTTTTCCAGCGACTTTCAAGTTTGATTTCTGGGGCGATTTTCCGGTGATTTCTTGTCGATTTTCAGTGGGTTTTCGGCCTCTTTTCCTTCTCTTCGCCTTTGAGTTGAGTAGGGTTCTCATTTGGGGGATTTCATTTGAAGTTTAAAGGTCAGTTCTCTCTTTCCTTTTCCAAATTTTGACATTCTTTGCCTTCTTTCCTCATGCATGAGTATTCCCGCTGTATTTTGCGCTATTTTTGCCGATTTCATGTTCAAAATCCTGACTTTTTTGTCGGGTTTCAATGTAGATCATATACTCTTCATGTCGCCGCGTAGATCTCGCATTCCACGGGGTCGTTCGACTGTCCAGTCCCCTGAAGAGGCGGGTCCCGCTGCCGTTTCACATGGGGGTATATTTCTTTTGCCCTCTCACAAATTTACATACTGTATTTCATCAATTCCATGCGTAAATATCTGTATTTGTATGCAAACCCTCATCTGTATCCTTTGAGATACCTTCGAGAAGAGCCGGTATCCCCCTTTGAGGGGATCGACGCTTAAAAGTGTTTGTTTTGCTTGGACAAAACACACTTCAGAATGCACAGGAGCGATTTCGTATCATCCCACGTGTGTTGAAAGGTTTTGATATGCCGTTATAATGCTCGTGCATAGTAACGCATATCTCCTTTATACATGTGGTAGATGGAAAATCGTCACACCTGTTGTGAGGTAGCGACTATATTTTACGGAGTAAAATATACCGCTTTCTCTCAGATTTTAGGACTATTCTTACACAATTTATATGTATCTTCTTTATCAGTCCATTTTCCTTCTACAATCTTCACCGTCGATGAAGTTACGGGCCAGAGTAGCGCCACTCACTCTTATTATGAAGGGCTACCGTTAATCGAGTCCGCTTCTCAATTCAAGTCAGATTACAGCGAAGGGGCTCGAGAGTTGATTCAGCGAGGTAGTTGCCGTATCCTGCGATGATTAATTATGGATACTACCTTAATTTCAGAGCGAGACTCGAATCAATGCATAAGGAAGCCAGACTTCTTATTTGGCGACTCCGTAAAAGATCCGAAGATCGTTTTCTGCAGGCCTGCGCAATGGTTGCATGAGAGCGGCTCATTATTTATGTATTTTCCCTGGATTCCTTGGGAGCATTCACTCTTGAAGTTCAGAAACCTATCTGTTGGACGTGAAATGTTCTGGAGGTTAACCGAAAACCACGAACGTATTCACTGTGGTTTCATTGGGAAGGAGGCCACCCCAGGTTCCAGTGAGAGAGCTTCTGTACGAGGACTTCATTTGGGTATCTTAGGCCAGGATAACATACCACAGAATGAGATGGCTGCACAAGCAAATACCGTGAAGAACCGGTTAGCGGCAGCAGGAAAGAGGTTACCCAGGCAGAACTTCAGATGTTATGGATGGGTCCATTATTTTGGAGATAAGTGGTGGACAAGAATGACTCGGTATGTGTTGAATCGCTGGGGACGAGAGTTGGCAGAATTAGGGTTATTGGTTCCGATCTGTGCTACCATGTATGGTCTGCAGATTAGCGTAGGTCATTTCCTCTGTTTGTTCGAGACCTACAACCCTGACACTAATACATCCTTTACCAAGAATGGGGAGCTCGGGTTACCACTGCATGAAATGATGAAGGTGTCCAGTTTACCCATAGGTGATGTGCCGTATCAAGAATTCTTCCCCACTGCCAGTCAGTTGAATAAGATGAAAGATCGATCAGCTATGACCCATGACACTCTATGGGAACTGACTTGTCATTATCATATAGCTATGGCTGAGATGGAGACTAAAGCTAGGAAGAAATCTCCCCGGGTCAGCTTAAAACAATTCGCCGATTATCTGTTCAAGAACCTGGATAATCGTTCGGAAGAGGTACGCGGATTATCCCCTTTGAGTCCGGGTGAAATCAATCGGCTGTTAGAGAAAACGAACGCACAAACTTACACCTCTCACTCAGAAGATGGATTTCCGTATGGTACTAAATTTTGTTCTTATCTGTGGCAAGCTGGTGTTCCGATTAATCCTACCATCCTGCTGGCTGGCTTCTTGGCCTTATGGCTGAAAAGGTGCGTAGTTCCCCATCAATCCTCTGATGCGATGCCAATAGAAGTGTTGTACCTAGCCGTCCAGCTAGTTACAGGTCACAAACTATCCTTGCTTCCTGCCATGATGGCCGCTACCCACAGTGGATTACGGTAATTAGTCTCCGTGTTCCTTCAAGAGAAGAAGAAACCATCCGCCGGTGTGTCCGCTCCGAAGTTGGAACTACCATATACCTACCTGATGACCTGGTTGGTACTTCATCGGCCAGATTTGATGGAGGCTCCCGAAGCGGTGGATCCTAGCCTTCCTCTGTTACAAACACTTGAGGGTTGTGGGTCAAACATCGATGGACGGACATAACGAGGCAGTTCAAAATTCATAAGTGTTGGGAGTTCTTCCCCTGCTTTCCTCAGTTCTCTGGTACGTACAACACGACCTTGTTGGATGCTGAAGACCCAAGGCAGAATCGCACCATCTTGGATGTCGGGTGCTTCAGATGGTTGATGAACATCCGACCTGGATATCTATTGTTCAGGGTAAGAGATGTTTGTCTCATTGAACCCTATCTTCCATGTCGATTTGCTCGCCAATTCGGCTATGATCAAATATACGTCGGCAACCCGAACTGTCACCTTAGCTTTCAAGGTGGACTTATCGACGGGGCGATAGCTTGGTTTTGAAGCATCGCCGGCTGCACAAGAGCTGAGTTCGATCTTCCTCTGGAAGTGCCGCCTCTACGAATGACTTTCCTATATTGTAAGTGGTTGATCGCTGCCAATATCGTTACTCAGTATAGGAGGATGTCAGATTCAGAAGAGGAGACAGCCCCGCGGCGTACAAGAGGAGCGACCCACGAAGCTATGACGTCGCCTCAAAGGAAAGAGGTCGCCGAATCGTCAAGAAAAGGAAAAGAACCGGCCCACCCAACTGATAGTGAAGAAGAATTTGATTCTGAAGAAACAAAAACTTCTGAGGGGGCAGGTGAGACTGGTTCGAGTTCTAAGGAAGCACCAGGTCTCCCCGATTCTTTCTTTGAGAGGGGACTTGTACGCCCGTCTGTTGCACCTACTCAACCACAAGATGCTCCAACGAGAAAGAGAGAGAGAGAGTCGTTATGACTCACCCCAACCGAATGACGGTAGAGGTGCTTAGTGGAGATGAAGAGGATGAGGAAGATACAATGCCTCTTGCTCATCGGCAAAGATCTCGACCTTCTACTCAAGCTCAACTCCAGGTCCCTCTCAGCACTGAATTATGCACCAAATATCGTCATGAAGGCTCCGGGGTCCAAGATGAATCACGTCCATCAAAAAGACGAAAGAAGTCAAGTTGAAGCTGCTTCTCCCGACGGTAAGGGGGTTGAGGAGCCCAGCTTCGTCCAACAAATGCAGGATGCTCTGAGGGACGAAATAGCTGGCGTTCCACCAACTTCAGACATTGACCCATCGGCTCCAGACATAGGTACTGATCTTTCTCCATTCGGAAGAGAATTCCAAGGAATGAATGAGTCGGAACGTGTACCTCCCTTAATGACTTGTGCTCTTTGTCTCCTTCTAGTCAAACTAAAAGAGGTGGGCGCAGGTAGTGGAGCTCTCGAAGCCGTTCCAGCCAAAGAAGGTAAAATTAATCTTCGTCTTGAACAAATTCGTCTAAATTCATATGTTATTTATGACTCAACGCATTCTGTAGATGTTATAATGAGTGAACCAACTGAAGGAGAAACTACTCGCGTCGCTAAAGTTGACGACCTTAATGATTTCAACCTTGATCTGGATATCTCAGAGGACGACCATCAGAAGATCTCCGATTTGTTATCTGGGAAAGTTTCTGGTGCAGCTACAGGACCAACTGTTGGA
This sequence comes from Asparagus kiusianus, assembly GCA_022839385.1. NCBI lineage: Eukaryota > Viridiplantae > Streptophyta > Magnoliopsida > Asparagales > Asparagaceae > Asparagus > Asparagus kiusianus. The sequence goes on from BQKN01062264.1 coordinate 244,311, forward strand.
GTTGGTTCAACAGAAGCAGGTCCTTCTGAGAGTAAGAACTTCATTTTGTAAACTCCGTCTATATATATATTTTTTAACTTGATTAATCATGTAAGTGTTCGAATTATAAGATCAGTCGCTGAAACTGATACAACTATAATCGTCGGAACTTACGATCAACCTGAGGGTCGTGATCATTCATCATGGGCAGGAGCTGAAGTTAATCTTCAATCATTCATTCCTGAATCCCAACCTGCTACTCCTATAGACCCCATGATGATAGAAGTCACTGTTACTCCTCAAATTAGTCCGGTCGCAACAAAAGTGAGACCAACTGAAGAAGTCGGTACGTCGGCTGATGTTGTGCCCGGAGTCGGTAAGTTTTACCCATCATTTGTTTCAAGTTTCTGATCAACATTTCATTATACTTACTGTGATTTTTTTTGTTTGTAGAATCTTCTCCTGAAAAACCTCTCAACTTGGACCCAAAATTCCTTGAGGTTGAAATTGAGGAATCTTCTGATGTAGCTGGTGTGTCAAAGGCTGCCATTCTTGAACCAACTTTGACTGTTCAGGAGACCAGACTACCCCATTGGACAAGCAGGGTCCTGCTAAAGGTTCTTCTGTTAAATTTAGTATGCTTCAGATCGCTGTTATGTATGCACATATATATCCTGTACTGACTTATTTGTCCTCATCGCAGCTTCTTCTTCATCATTATTAGACCGCCTCCAAGCGTTATTGGCCGACGAAGATCCGGATAAAGCTGTCATCTGTTCTGATCTCTAAGGCTTTGTCTCTTTTTTGAATACCATGGTCGATCGCATTCTCTTCAAAGGATCACATTTTGAGAATTTTAAGAGGCTTCTTGATCGCTACATATCGGAAATCAGAGAGGAAGGATATGGTGAGTTAGCCGATTCGCTTAGTGCTTATTTGGTCGACTTGAAGCAACATGTTGAACTTCTGAAGGATTTCCGCACCAAAGGCATATTCTCCTATATCGCTTCTCACATGGACTCCAGGTTGCAAGCGTGGCGCGATTCTCAAAAATCTGCTAACTCCGAGCTCCAAAAGCTAAGAGCCCGCAGCCATCAACTTAGGGTAAATGTAGCCAAGAGAACACAGGCCAAGGTCGATCGGTATCAGGACTTGGAGTCGAGTCGAGCTGAGATAGCCCGCTTGGAAGAACAACTTGTGAAGGCTAAAGATGCTCATGAAATTTTAGAGTCTGACTTGGCAGAAATAACTCAAGCTAAAGAAAACTTGTTCCTGCAATTGAATATTCAGGATAAGATACTTGTTGAGAAGGAGCAAGAGGTTGCCGAGCTTCAAAGTGTTGACGAAGAGGCTTTCAAGATCAAATTGACAGCTAAGCTTGAACAGACTTATGCGATAGAGCTTTCAAAACTTGAAGATCAGATTCGTCAATATAAACTTTTATAATTGGAGAACATGTATTTTTTGTATCTTTGTTTGAACGCTTTCAGTCAATATAGTGAACCCTTTTGCTCATTGAGATTTTATTATGATTACTCATTCTTGTTTAGAATAAATAACCATAATACTTATAGGATTTTTGGCAAATCCTTAGCCATCAACGGATTTGATATGCCTTTACCGATTACCGTTTGAATCGGACTAGTACGCGAATTATCTAAGTCCGTTTCACGTATAACGTTGGGCTAAAAGACTTAAACTCTTTTAGACTTCAAACTACAGTATTGAATATGTAGGCTACATGTATTAGATGTAGACTTATCTCTAATAAGGGATAGAGATAACATCCCCCATGTGTGAATGATATGGATTTTAAAGTGTAAGTAGGTTACATTCTCCATGCATGAAAATGAACCCAAGTTTGTGAAGAATGAACTGGATATTCCAGCTCTCAATCTCTTGTTTGTTGGTAGAGATAAACTCGGAATCGGAGAGGAATAATTTCATATTCCGTCTCCTAGTCTCTTGTTTGTTGGTAGAGATAAACCCAAAATCGGAGAGGAAGAATTTTATATTCTATCTCCTGGTCTCTTGTTTGTTGGTAGAGATAAACCCGACATCGGAGAGGAAGTATTTTATATTCTATCTCCTGGTCTCTTATTTGTTGGTAGAGATAAACCCAAAATTGGAGAGGAAGAATTTTATATTCTATCTCCTGGTGCAAAGAAAACTCGAAGTGGGATCTCCACTTAGAGAATCTGGATTGGTTTGAATAATCCTAACTGTCATAAGGTTTGATTATCCAATTCAAAAATGGACCTTTAGTTCACGATGTGAATCGAAAGGAGATTTTGATTGTGGTCCTAATTGTAGTAAGGTTTGACCAAGTGGGAGTTTTGAGATGATCCTAACTTTTTAAAGGTTTGATCATTCAATTTGTGGACCACTCGTTCATGGAACGAATCGAGAGGGGATTTTGGCTTTAGTCCTAACTGTTTGAAGGTTTGACCAAGTGGGGGTTTTGAGATGATCCTAACTATTTAAAGATTTAATCACTCAATTTGTGGACCTCTCGTTCATGGAACGAATCGAGAGGGGATTTTGGTTTTGGTCCTAACTGTTTAAAGGTTTGACCAAGTGATGGATAGGAGTAGAGTACAAATAACAATGAGTTTGTTGATTTGCACCAACTATTCGGTGGGAAATTTTGATTTCAAACATAAGAATTCGACATGAAATAACTTGTCAACTGATACAGACCGATGACCATTGGTCGATCTGATCGGTGGGGGTTTCATGGTGTGGGGTTACGAATCATCGAGCTTCCCCTTCCATGATCGCATTACAGGGTTTTGTGAGGAAAGATTAACTGTCATTAAATCTCATCTCAACAAAAGTAGTAAGAGGATCTTAATCATTTTTATAACAATTAAGAATAGACTATTCACATGATCAGTTCCATTTAGGATAATCAACTGATACCGGGTTATCCTGAAATATCCTGTACAGGATTCTCTAGGAACTTCTCGTTTTACATAGGTTATCCTGAACGTATTACGGGTAAAACTTTTCAGGAACTTCCCATTTATTGGCATCATTAATTTGCTGCCATCCTGGGTAATCAGGCGATATGCACCGTTCGAATAGACTGTTTCTATTACGAACGGCCCTTCCCATTTAGGTTCAAATTTTCCTTTCTTCTTGGAAGTGAGAATCATAGGTCTTCGAACGGCAAGAACCAGATCTCCTTCTTTAAAACTTCGTCGTCGGACCCTTTTATCAAAAGCCCGAGAGATTCTAGCTTGATAAAACTCGATCTGTTGTTGAGCTTCTAAGCGCTTTTCATCTAACATCTCTAGTTCTTCGAGACGTTTCTGATGATGTTCTTCTGTCGTCATTTCCGTCGCGAGAGCGACACGGAGGGAAGGAATCTGTATTTCCAATAGAAGAATGGCTTCACACCCATATGTTAAAGCATACAGGGTTATTCCGGTTGGCGTACGGACAGTTGTGCGATAAGCCCATAGGGCTTCGCCGAGTTTGTCGTCCCAATCTCGTTTATTGGTTTTCACCAATTTTGCCAGAATCTTGATGATAGTCTTGTTAAAAGCTTCGGCCAATCCGTTAGCTATGGGATTATAAGCAATTGATGAAACATCCTTAATCCCGAATTTGCCGCAGAATTTGATGAATGCGTTGCTAACAAATTAAGGACCATTATCGTGCACTATTCATCTTGGAACACCATACCGATATATGATATGGTGTTTGATAAATTTGATAACATCACTCGTCTTTACTTCTCTAAGTGGAACTGCTTCTGCCCATTTCGAGAAATAATCGGTGATTGCCAAAATGAAACGGTCCCCTTTAACCGAAGGCGGGAAAATAGGACCTACTATATCCATTCCCCAAGTTTCGAATGGCCATGATGTCGCCGATGGGTGTAAATACTCAGGAGGCTGGTGCATATAGTTTGCATGTAATTGACATACCTCACATCGTCGGGCGTAGTTAACTGCATCCTTTACCATAGTTGGCCAGTAATATCCGATTCTCCTAAGTCGATCGCAGAGTTTAGGACCGGGCTGATGTGCACCGCATATCCCATCATGCGCCTCTTTGAGTGCTTGTTCCGCTTCTTTGCCGGAGAGACAACGGAGTAAAAGACCATCGTACGATCATCGATACAACATTTGCGCTGTGGCGTTATAGTAAAATCCCGGCGCTCTTCGCCGAATCGATTCCATTTCTCTTACATCTTCAGGCAATACCATGTAGGACGTAGTCGATAATAGGAAAACGCTAATCCCAAACTTCAGGTTCAACTCCTGTTGAGTATGCTTCCTTAGCGCTCGAATCGTAGATTGGAACAATAAGCTGGTGAGTCCTCACTGTAATTAATTGCTCTATTTCGGGAGGTTGAGCCAAGGATACTGACAATGCCGCCAATGCGTCTGCATACGTGTTTTGGAGACGTGGAATGTACTCGATGAAAAATCCTTCAAATGAGCTTGCCATCTCGATGGCCACCTGGTGGTATGGAATCAGGTCTCGATTTCTGACTTCATACTCTCCTCGTATTTGATTAACTACCAGTTGAGAATCTCCAAAAGCTTCAAGGTATTCGACCCCCAGCACTTTGGCAAAATTGAGTCCAATTATCAATGCATTATATTCGGCCACATTATTAGAACATGGTTTGGTCAATGAGTATGCTCTAGGCAAGACATGCTTTTCTGGAGAAACTAAAATGACCCCCACTCCTGAGGAGATTCTAGAACATCCGGGTGCGCTCACCACGTTGGTCGCGCGGGAAGCCCCATTGAAGTACAATTGCCACACCTGTTGATGTGAGGTGGTATTAACTTCGTGAGTTTCATCTGGCAGATCGTCGTATAATTCGACTACATCCTTCGTAGGATTTTCCGCCAGAAGATCGCAAATAGCTCGTCCTTTAACTGATTTTTATTGCTTAAAGTACAAGTCGTATTACGATAAGAGTAAAGCCCATCTGGCTAAACGCCAATTCATGGATGCCGGTTGGGTCATGAATACTCGGATAGGGTTTATGTTGGAAATGACATAAATTGTCTGTCCAACTAAATAATGTCGTATTTTCTGGATTGCAAATACCAAGGCAAGGCATTCTTTCTCGATCATCGGATAACGAGATTCAGCTCCTACCAATGTGCGACTCAGATAATATATCGCTTGTTCGTGACCGTTATCATCGTCTTGTGCAAGTAATGCACTTAACGAATGGCTCGTCGTTTTGACATAAATCAAAAACGGTCTGCCCGATTTTGGTGCAACAAGAATAGGTGGGTTCGCCAGATATGTTTTAATATATTCGAACGCCTTTTGGCATGTTTCATCCCAAATGAACGACACGCCTTTCTTCGTGAGTTTAGAGAATGGTTGACATTTTCCGGACAGATTTGATATAAATCGACGGATATATGCCAATCGACCTTGTAATCCTCTGAGTTCTTTAAGATTTCTCGGAGGCTGCAGCTCATGTATCGCCTTCACCTTATCAGGATCAATATGAATACCTTTTGTGGTGACGACGAATCCAAGAAATTTACCGCTCGACATTCCGAGGAAGGATTTAGTCGGGTTTATTTTTAGCTGATGGCTCCTCATAAGATCGAACATCGTCTTTAAATCTTTAATGTGGTCATTTTTATCACGACTCTTAACGACCAGATCATCAACGTAGCATTCGACGGTCTTCCGAAGGTGCTCTTGAAAGATCTTCATCATTGCTCGTTGGTACGTAGCACCGGCGTTCTTCAATCCGAACGGCATAACAGTATAACAAAAGATACCAAGGGGTGTTCTGAATGATGTATGCTTTTCATCGTCTGGATACATCTTGATCTGATTATATCCCGAAAATCCATCCATAAATAACATTCTCTCAAACCCGCACGTATTGTCAATGATGACGTCTGTAATGGGTAACGAGAAGTCGTCTTTAGGACATGCGGTATTCAGATCTCTAAAGTCAATGCAAATTTTGATTTTTCCATTCTTTTTAAGAACTGGAACTATATTAGCCAACCAATCAGGGTGTTGTTCTTCTCTGACAAAACCTGAATCGATTAATTTTTTGACTTCGGCTTCTATTGCCTCCATAATTTGCGGACGAAACCGTCTTTGTTATTGCTTGACAGATTTAGCATCCGATTTTATATTGAGGCTGTGCATTGCTACGTTTGGGTCGAGTCCCGGCATATCTTCGTAATTCCAAGCGAAAACGTCGATATACTCTTTAACGAGGCCGATTAGTTCCTCTTTTTCATCCGGTGGAAGATCACCGCTGATAAATATAGGTTTCGGATTAGTTTCGTCACCCATATTTACTTGGACTACTTTATCCTCAGTAGGAGGTTCTCTTTGCTCAAATCGATCACCATATTGAATGTTCATGTAATGCATCCACGGATCTTCCCAAATAGGCAACTAATCGTCTCCTTCGATCGTGGAAGGATCAACTGTCGCCATATTTGACATTAATGCTTTGAACCTCTCTCTAATGCTCACGTCAGAGTCCCACATTGAAGTATCGGATGAATGCCCACTCTCATTTCTCAGTTGGCTAATGATCTGCTGGCAATATTCATCATCAGATGACGAAGCATAACCTAGACCTCTTTTATGACTGTAATAATTATCTGGTTTCCCTTTTGATATGTAGGTAGGACGGGGTGGAACCCTGGCGCCTTGACCAAAATGAAGACCTTCACCGAGTGAGAGATTATAGCCTTGTTTCTTCATGTAATCATTTGCTTGTGAACTATACCAAGAGAAATGTCACCCAGGCTCTTCGTCATCTGAGTTGCTATCCAAGAAAAGATCAGGAGTTGGGGATGGATCCCCTTTTCCAAAGATTATTTCTTTCTCACCTCCTGTCTTTGCGGGTAGGATCACCGTTGTTCCAATTAGATTTTGAAGATATTTTGTCGTCGTGCAAGACGAGCGAAGCGGCATGTGTAGACCAGGATCATCATACAATTCCTGCATTACATCATTGAAACAATACGAGTATTCTAAATCATCATTTATTACTTCATCGGTAAGTTGCTAGTTATAACTTTCACCCGACGATTCACCACCGTCAAGATCGATTACAAGAGGTTCAATGTCATTTAGTACAAGACCTTCACTATAATCAAGCCCGGCTTCGATATCAGCTTCTTCTCCGCTGTCCGTGCCATGGGCCGATGGTTCAGTATCGGACTCAGCACCATAAAGAAGGGAGTCAGTAAAGTAATTTTCTAACCCCTTGAATGGTTGCTTATCCGCGACCACCGTCTTGACTTCCTCATTAGTGTCGATATACTTCAAACACTGATGGAGGGTGGAGGGAACTATAAGATTACCGTGGATCCATGGACGACCCAACAGTAAATTATAGGAAGTCTCCGCATCAATCACATAGCAGGTGACTTCAGACTTTAAATCTCCGAGTTGACACTTCACCCGGATTTTTCCCAACGGTCTTGACCCACTAGTATTGAATCCGTAGATGACCGTTCCTGTGGAGGCTAACTTGCTGGCGGGAATTCCGAGGCGGTACATCAACCGAAGTGGCATGATGCTAACAGCGGAACCCGGATCGACTTGAATCCGGTTGACAATGCTCGAACCGATATATCCAGTAAAATATAACGGTCTATCATGCTTTGAATTCCTGACTTGCATATCTTCTTTTGTGAAAGCAATGCAAGGAAATTTGGTGGCTGCCAGATTACAATGCTGCACTGATGACTCTGGCTCTTCAGGAGTTGGCTTGATCTGAGTGAGGAATACCTCAGAATCAGCCAAGGCTTCTTGTAAAGCTTCCCTGGTTTCTTTCGAGAGGCGTAATAACTCGTATAGCGTGATCCTTGCTGGGATATTAGCTAACTGAGTCATGACTCGAAGCGGTATGGAGTATTCGAGCTTTCCGGTTTGTCTCGTCCAATCGGTCGATTGAAACGAGGCTGCTTTGGAAGTTAAACTTCTTTGGGTTGAGGTTCTTTCTCTTTCTGCTTAACAACTTTCTGAGGTTTCTCGGTTGCTAAAGGTGGAGTTGTAACCACCCTCAGCTCTTTTAAGGTCTTGGTAGGTACAGCTTTCTCTACCCCCTGCTCGGCTAATTGCTCGGATGCGCTTGGGTAGTTGAAAATAAATTCGTTTCCACTTCTGGTAGCGAAAACTTCCTGCTCTTCATCAGAAAGTGGTAAAGCTGCTATCTCCTCATCGTTCTTCTCAGGAATCGTCGAGGCTCCGTAACAGGACTTCTCTTTTCCTTTGCCTTTTGACTTCTTCTTCGACGTGGATGTTGTCCACTGTTCATCTTCAAGCAAATCCGGATGAACCCAAAGGATTTCGCCGTTAGGGGTCGTGTGTGACACTAGTCCTTTTTGGCGCTGTCCATGAGGGTCATCGTTGATGGTTTGCATCTTGACCTTTGATACTGGCTCGGCTTGAAACCAGGACAAAGGAACCGATCCGAAGCTAATAGAGACCGCATTTGCGCCTACCTTCTTCTCTTTTGGCTTCGGCGTCACAATACCAACATCAATTAAGGTTTGTATTTTGTTTTTTAAGACATAACACGCCTTAGTGGGATGGTGGACCCTCCTGTGATATGCACAATACTTTGGGTCATTAGTCTTCTTCGCTTCTTCTTGGTTTGTGACCGGTGGAAGCTTGATCTTATTGTTATCCAGTAGGTATTTGAAGATAACTGGAACTTCATCATCTTTAAACGAATACTCCTTCGGAAATCTGGGCTCAAAGGTCTTAAACTGCTTCGGAGGCTGTTGATTCTGATTTGGTGCCAACTGGAAGAATGACTGCTGCGGTTGTTGTTGCAGCGGCTGTTGTGATGTTTGATGCGCGTCCACAGCGGCTACGGACCCTCTTCCTCTGCCTCGAGGATTAAAATTCTGTTTTTGATTATTGGCTGGTGGCTGACCCCTCTCCAAATTCCTTTTCTTGAGAAAACGTTCAGCTTGCTCACCTCTTACTTTCAACTCTTTCCAAGTCTTAGAGGGCACAACCCCCATGACCTCTAATACATCCAACGATAAGTTATTGTGACATGTCTGTAGGATGAACTCTTCTGTGAGGGGATCTCTGCAGTTTACTGCTTTGTTCCGGAATCGTTTAACGAAGACGTCAACCGATTCTCCACCTTTCTGCTTCTCGTCCAGCAAGGTACCAGTAGAGACCTCTGTGTCGTCATCGAAGAAATTGGTGAGGAACAATTCTTCCATATCTCCCCAGCTAGTGATGCTTCCGGGTTTCAGGCGTCGGTACCAATCGAAGGCAGGCCCATGGAGGGTTCCTACGAATGACCGGACCATCAGGGCTTCATTTCCTGATATTGCGCCGAGATGTGACTTGAAATAAATCAAGTGCTGAGTTGGTGAACCCCTACCATCAAAAAGAGTAAAATTAATCAAATTAAATTTTGGGGGATAAGGAATCAGATCCCACTCCCTCGGGTATGGGTATGGAATGCTCGTCTTCTTCACTTCTTGGGCCATCATCAGAGCGTTAACTTTGCTCTCGAGATCCTGCATCTTCTTGTCTTCTTCCTCAGTATTCTTCAGATAAATTTGAGGAGGCTGAGTAGCTGATTTGATCGGACCGCTTCCAACATTGTCTTTGTCCAGAGGATGATCAGTGAAAATAGTCTCATCTTCTTCATTATCCATTTCAGCTATACGTACAGGTAGAACGTTACGCTGACTGGATTCTGTCTTTTGGCTCGACTCCGGTTGATGTTGTTGAGCTTGCAAATCTCGCATCTCCTGCATCGTCAACTCCATCTCCGTTTTCATCTCAGCTCTAATTTCTTCACGTTGTTTGGCTAACGCTTCCTGCAATATCTGAGCCAGCTGATCCGGTGTGATTACAAAAGACTCTCTGACTCGCCCAACACTGGACGTGGTATCGTCTGAAGCAATGGCAGAACATGTATCTGACAATTCCTCATCTGAAGATAACCCTTCGTGCATTCTTTTGTAGTCTCGACGTCGGTTGGCCCTTCGTTGCAACCACGACATTCTTTGAGAGAGACCCCGCTCAACTCTCCCTTCTGGAGAGAAATCAGGGTCAGGGTTGATTAATTGTTGTTTTCCTCTGCCGGTCATATTAATAGTGACCTCAGGGAATTATCTTGCCGTATTGTAGGTTTTCTCTGGTTGAAACGTCTCACTTTGGATTTTGACGCTTCGATCGAAAGTCTTTGAAATACGAAAACTCGTTTTGCCTTAGTTTCTGAGCAACCGCATTCCGTCAGCACTACCTTAATAAGTCTCTCGCAAGCGCAATGAGACTCATCTTCTCGAACAATTCTCTTTCATGATCTGTTATTTTGATAGTACAGCTCATCATTATTATGATTTGAGCAACCTATCTTTTGTTTGGGATCCTTGTTAACATGCACAGGATGACTATTCGTCGCTTCTGGGCGATCCAAGGTTAAATTTTTAAATCCACCCATTTGCGGGTGTGGAGTCTTCATAGGTCCTAGACGAGAATGAATCGGTATTCTCTCGTTTTGGACTGGAGTAATTCTGACAGGAGGGTGTTTACGACCCCCTGTATAAGAAACCACTAAGGGTTTATTTGCTGAATCTAGTTTTTCTTTGACTGGGGCTTTCCCTCGATCGTCAGCTGAGGGACCGAGGCCATCCGGCATGGTGATCTTGAATTTGGATAAATCTGGGCTAATCCAGGGTTTCACTGGTGATGAAGTAGATGGGCCCGGAACGGATGTTTGCGGTGTCTTCGGCATCCAAACTCTACGGTTCCTTGGTGGCTTTTCAGACACCAACTCCGTCTTGATTCCTTGTGCTTGTTGACGAAGAACGCAGGCACGGGCGGCCTTCACCTGACGCCTTTGTATTCGTTCCTTAAGGGTTGAACGAGCCCTTTTGATGAGGGTCCATTCTTCCGTCGTAAGCTATGCAGAAATATGATTATTTTGTCGTTGAGGCAACTGAGTTATTTTCTGTTTCCTCGACTCTAGGTCCGCATAGTAATGGACCCCGTCGGTTTGTTGTAAGGCCTTAGCCAATTGACGAGCACGGCGTTGGCGCTGTCTATGACGAGCCCTCTTAGTCAACACCGGTGAGCCGTTTATTGACTCCTTAATGGGTGCGGAGTCGTTTGGAGCAGAGAGGTTACAGGCAGATTCCTTAGCAACTTTCGGGCAGGAACCTTCACCTGCGGCCTTCATAGGTATTGTAGACTTGAAATTTTTCTTAGAAGATGAAATCTTCCTGCACTTGCGAGGTGAGGAAGATTTTGAGGATGAGGATGATAAGTACTCCTCGAATTTTGCTTTATCGAATTCATATTCGATCTCTTCACTGACGATGATCTTGATCGGTTGCGACACCGTGGCCTCGGCAGCGAGGCCGCTGGCTCCCACTGTGGTCGCCAGTTTGTTTTCGCCAAAAGTTGGGTTTGTTGTAGAATTCATTATATCTTTGGTCGATTATAACAAATTCAAAAGAAATAGTCTTTTTATAAGACCTCTTTTACACAACAAAAGAAAAGTTACAACTTTTGAGAAAATAACACAAAAATCGTCTATCGATTCTTGTTTTGTGGGACTTTGCCTGTGCTTGGAGCACTTTGACTCGTGGACCGCCGAATCACAGATCGTGAAGGGGGCTTAATGATTCTTCCTTCGTTTATCGAAGTGAGAATTTAAAACGAAGATCTTATCAAAGTAAGATAGTTGTTCTTCTTAAGATCAAGTCAAAGCTCGAATCTCAAGGGAATCTAAGAACAATAGTGTCTGCTCTCTCTGCTCTGAATTGCTCAGTAATGTGCTCTCTTCCCGTCAGAAATGACCCTAGGGGGTATTTATAGCCTCTGAGACATATCTGCAAAAACTCAATCAAAACGACGAAATTAGGCTGGCGAGACAGTGTTTACTGTCTCGGCGTCCGAGATAGTGTTTGCTGTCTCGGCCCGCGAGATAGTAAATACTATCTCGGAAAACAAATATTCCTGGTAGTTTTCACTGTAACTGCCTTCCCACGTTTCAAACTCCGTTATTTTGGCAGTTATTCACGTGATTTTCGCCCATGATGTTTTTCACGTCCTTTGGCAGTTAATGGACACGTGTGTGGCAGTTATCAAGATGGTTTTTTGACCATTTCAACACTGTCTTGCTGCGAGACAGTAAACACTGTCTCGCTGCGAGACAGCAAACACTGTCTCGCTGCGAGACAGCAAACACTGTCTCGCTGCGAGACAGCAAACACTGTCTCGCTTGCGAGACAGCAAACACTGTCTCGCTTGCGAGACAGCAAACACTGTCTCGCTTGCGAGACAACAAACACTGTCTCGCTGGCGAGACAACAAATACTGTCTCGCTGGCGAGACAGTAAACACTGTCTCGCTGGCGAGATAGTTCATATATGTCTTAATTTTTCTTCTAAGACAGTATGAGGTGATTTTTGAGTAATCTTCTCTATGTTTGGGATATCTATTAGCATTTTTTGACGCCTACATTGAACTGCTGAACACGTGCGTGCAAGATCCTTCTTCGCCAAGCTCACAAATCCCGCCTTCCTCTCGATAACCGTCTCAAGAAATCTCCTAAAAACTCACAGATTAGGGTTAGGGTATGAGAGAGAAGTTGACTGCTAATAAAATACGTGAAAAGATGGGGAAAATGGGTTTAAAATGAGTATATATACTATCGTACACAACTGGGCCCGAAGCCAAACGAAAACTGATCCGAAAACGAAACGCAAGCTCTAGAAGCCCGTCGGTCGACCCGCCACAAGGCATCGGTCGACCGGTTAGGTATCATCAGTCGACCAACTGGCCTAGGCCGGTCGACCAACCAGAACGCAGATTGTGTCTGTGCATGGTTTTGTGCATGATTCGCTCCTGTACTCTTATACACACACTTATATACACACTTATATGTATTTAATCAATCTCACACCAATTATCATCATATTTAATCATCAATAAATGATATTTATCACAAAATTACTCATTTATTATTATTTATTACTATATATCAAAATTACGGGGTTTTATATTGTTAAACTTAGAAGGACAAAACATGTGGTTGACATAGCCAACCCAAGTCTAAGCTATGAGCTCGCTGAATCATCTATGTGACCTGAGTCCAAGACGAAAGGCGTCCTCTAGTTAGGTCTATCAACTGAGTCCAAGTTGAGTGGAGAGGCGCCTTCAGGTCGAATTAAGTTAGGAAAAGTTCAAAGTGAGGAATGACCAGTGGTCTTGTCAATAGCGTTAGCATTTAATGTAGAGTGTTTCTATGCACATATTCTGCCATCTAGTCGCAATCGCATTTAATGTTTGGTTGTACATCATAATGACTAATCGAATGGCGCCTACATTCCTACCATTATGTTTCCATCACATTAAATGTGATAGGTACAACCCTCCGCCTCTAACCAACCAGTTGCGGACATATATAAAGCGACAACATTGTGTCAGTTTAGCCAGTTGGTTAGGTTATAAAAATACCCTCACAAAATTCTTATATGCCATCTCCACTATTCTAAGGAATGCACAAAAAATCCTAAAGATTATATTTTTCTTTTTTAGAGTATCAGACTAGTCACTGACTTGAGCATCAGAGGTCACGCTAAAGAAAACAACCTCTGGGGCCTCTAACCTTTGTCATTCTGTGTAGGGAATTGTGGTTCAACATCTTCTTCAAAACAATTAGCCATCAAGGACCCCAAAATCATCCTTACCTCTTCTAAACCTCACACTAACTTCCTGATATCAACAAATTGTAATTTATGTAAGAAGAACCCCACCACTCAAACTATCTACTTTATTTGATTAAAAAAATCTCCATCCTCTTCTTCTTATAACATAGTAAAAGAGGTACTTATTGACTCTTTATTCATAAGCACTCAATGTATTAGTGAATAGATGATCTATAGTTATAATCTGTAAAGAAACACAATCAATCACTTATCTTATTATATTAAGGTAGCTTAACGCATTCAATAGACATATAAACTAACATTTATAAATCAAATAAATTAAAACAATCCGTGCGAGAGATTAATATTTGTTCAGGTATATATATTATAAATATTTCTATGTTATATTCCTATAGTTGTCGTTTACAGATTTAATAAATTAAAAATATTTTAATACTTGTATATGAGAGAGGGGGGAGTACGAAAAGGATCTTCTATGGGAGTGTTCTCAAATAAAGACAAGAAAAAACTAAATTATCTCATCTATCCTTCTTGAATCGAATTCTCAGTAACTTAACTTCCATATGATTAACCATAAGAATTCTATCTAGAGTTATTATTCTCTATAGTATATGTTTTCAACATATTTTGTTTTCGGAAAAAAGAATCTTACGATAATTCTCAAGTTGAATCTATTTGCAAATAAATTACACTTTAGGTTCTTATTATCCTAACCTTAAATTCATCATAGGCAGGTGTGCAAATATATATTATTGTTGGAGAAACTTTATTAAAATACTATCTACAAGTCTCTTGTGAACCGGCATGATCACACGTGCAAGTCAGGAAATCCTTCCGCAACTTCAGGTATGTGATAGTATTTGTTGAAGAATAGCGAATTAGCATAAAAGATATGGTATAGGTGAGCTAAAATACTAGATTATGTTGGTTTCGGTTGCCACAAAGTGGTCCAATAACTTCCCATCATCAAGAGAATTGGTTATGACTTAACCAACCATTTTGCCCACTAATTCCATTTATTGCTCTTTGATGGAGAGAGTAGAAAAAGAG
>BQKN01062265.1:0-15373 GCA_022839385.1 Asparagus kiusianus
CGCGTTGACCGGCGTCCACCTTAGGGTTTTGGAACCGCTTGGGTTGACTTTTGTCGTCACGTGTTGACTTTCGTCGCCACGTGTTGACTTTTGTCGCAACGCGCTGTCCGGCGTTGACCTAAGGTTACGCGTTGACCGGCGTTCACCTTAGGGTTTTGAAATTGTCGTGCATTGTCTTGTGGAATTCATCCGTATTTTCAACCATCGGCGAGGAATGGACATTTTCAGAGATATCGGGGGATCGAAAAATCATTCGGGGAGTCAAGACATCGCACAGGGGGGTCGAAAGACCGTTTAGGGGGTCAAATCCCGGGCGAAACACCCCGGGGTGCCTCGGCAAGGCCGAGACACCCTTGGGGTGTTTCTCCCCTAGCGGTCCCCCCTTCTCTCATTTGTCCTTTTGTACACCTATGCATGGTCCCCCCCTTCACCTTTAAATTGAATTTCAAAGAGAAAACCTCCCAAAACCGAGCTCCCCCCTATTTTTTTTCGGTTTTCATCTCCTTCTTCTCCCTCTCAAGTTCCTCCATTAAAGCTTTGAAGAACTCATCAAATCACAAGAAAGCTCGGATTTTGGTGGGTACCCATTTGCCGGAATTTTCTCCTCTTCCAAACGAGGGTTTCGACTTCCATTTCCGAGCTCAGAGGAGTCTCTCTTGATTTGGGTAAGATCCCTTCTTCAATCCCCCTATTTTCTTGTAAAGATTGCATTTTTATGCTTGCAATAGATAGGGGTTGTGTATGCAATATGTTCTTGGGGGGTTTTATGCAAGGGCCGAAACTATAGGGGTTTATTTGCAAAATTCATAGGACTGAAATTTTGGGGGCTTTTATGCAAACATGAACTGAAATTTGGGAGGCTTGGGTTCATGTTTGTTTCATCAAGAAATGGGGGTGCTTTGTGCAAGAGGATTGAAGAATTGTTTGAGGGGGTTATTTGCAAAACAGCCCACTAAAAATTTTAGGGACTTATTTGCAAAAAGGCCACGAATTCGAGACTGAAATCCACTGAGTGTAAACCCCAAACCCTTGATCGAATTTTTGGTAAATGCATGTGGGGGTTAAACCAAAAGTTTGATGAGGGGTTTTTATGTAAAATTGACCCAATTCTGTAAAAGGGCTTATTTGCAAAATTTGATCAAAATTATAGGGTACCGGGATGTTAGATGATCAAGTATGATGACCATGACCCAAATCGCACGTGTCCTTGACCTGAATTTGGCCTTGAGCACGGGGGGTATTTTGGGTATTTCACCAAAGTTTACCGCGAAACGACGATTATCGTTTCGCGTGCACGAAATTTGTAGGTTTAATTAGACTTTAACTACAAAATCCTATTTTTTTATAGGATTTCAAGTCCAAGTGCTTAATTTCCCTTTTTCAATATTTCGTGTATGTATATTGTACCTGATGTACTGCTCTTCACTGCAGATTTGCGATGTCTTCGCGTCGATCTCGACCTTCCGGGAGTCACTCTCGTCCCCAGCATAGCGAAGAGGAGGCTCCTGCGACATCGTCCCCAGTGACCTCTTTCTTCGGGGGTGAGAATTTTTATACTTTTTTTGTATCCCGGATTGACCTCTCGCGGGTCATGACGGAAGAACCGATACCCCTCCCGCGGGGGTTAAGGTTTCAGACTTGTTTTGCTTAGCCAATTCAAGTCTTCGGGTATATTGGGGCGATTTCGTGTTGCCTTACACCTTATAGGTCGGTGCATGTTATCACGCGATTCACGTGATGGCGTATACCGTCCTCCCGGTGTAGGGCACTCGAAATCGTCTTCACCAATTATCCCGTGAACAATCTCATTTTGCCTTTATGAGATAGATATTCTGACCCTTTGCTTCGTTGCAGTCGATTTTCCCGGTGGTAGCTTTCCTACTCATGCGAACACCGGATGCAGCCGTGAGGTATTCTCTTCGGCTTCTGTTAGACAGGCGATTGATCCGCTTCCGCAGTTCGACAGGGATCGTTCAGACGAATCCTGTCGCTTGATACGGGATGGAGGGCGTCACTGTTTACGCCAACTCATTACCGATGCTCCTTTTACCGCGGATGCTTCATCCACCCAGGCTTTGAAGAAGCCAGATTTCCTGTTCGGGGATCATATGGAGGATCCCGACGTATTGACTCTCGCTGAAGAGCATTGGCTAACTCTTGAGGAGAGTGCCCTTCTATATATTCCTTCCGTCCCTCGCCACTGTTCTTTTACTCATCTGGAGGGACAGGGTGTGGAAAGACGGATGTCTTGGAAACTCACTGATGACGCTGTGCGGGTTCAGTGCGGTTATGTTTCTCATGGAAAGACCCCTGGTTCTGGCGGATATCATCCTGTTCGTGGCCTTCGACCCGGGATTATGGGTCATGACACCGCACCCCCAGGCGAGGTGTTTGCGGCTGCTCCTACCGTGAGGAACCACTTAGCTCTTCTTGGGAGAAGGTTGCCTCACCCGGAGTATCGGTGCTATGGTTGAGCTTCTTCATTACCCAAGGGATGGTGGCCCCGTATGACTGGCTACGTCTTGGGCCGTTGGGAGAAGATTCTGAAGAGTAGTGGCCTGTACGTGCCTATACGAGCTACTATGCATGGTCTCCCAGTCAGCTGTCGCCACTTCTTGGCGTTGTTGGAGACGTACATGCCTGATAGCAACACCTTCTTGACCGGTGACGGAGAGTTGGGATTGGCCCTCCATGAAATGCATCAGGTTTCCGGTCTTCCGATGGGAGATTACCCTTATCAGGAGTATTTTCCTTCGAACTAGCAGTTGTGGCGGTTGAAGCAAGATGATCCTGATATGTATGACACTCTCTGGGACCTCATCTGTCATTATCACACTTCCTTGATCCAGATTTCTCCTCCCGCGAAGACGAAGAGGAAAGTCAGTTTGAAGCAGTTTGCCACCTATCTGTTCCCGAACTTGGAGGGTGCTTCCAGCGACCCGGTTCGTGAGCTAGACATTTTGACCGTCACTGCCATTAACGAGTTGGTGGAGAAGAGCGAGGCTCGTTCTTATACCATTGCCAGTGCTGAGGGAGCTTTCCCTGCAGGGACCAAGTTTCGCTCGTTCCTCCGCCGTGCGCAGAAGTCCATCGAGCCTCGATCTCTGTTGGCAGGCTATCTTGCTCTATGGTTGAAGAAATGCGTTGTTCCTCATCAGTCTTCGGATGCCTTACCTCTTGAGGTGCTCTTTCCCGCGGTTCAGCTAGCTTATGGGAGAGAGCTTTCTCTGCTCCCGGCGATGGTTGCCAGCATCCATTACGGGCTTAGGAGTGTGGTCAGTAGTTTTACTCAGGTGGGTCCTGAGCCATCTACCGAGCTTATCTGCCCTAAGGTTGAGCTTCCCTATGCATATCTGATGGCGTGGCTCGTTCTTCACCGTCCGGGCCTGATGTCGGCGCCTAGCGCTGTTAATGTTCCCGTCCCATACCTGCAGCTGTTGGAGAAGAGCCGATGGCTCGGGAGGAAATTCGAGGACGTTCAGCAGGAGCTTCAAGTCCGCAAGGGCTGGGAGTTCTTCAAGTGCTTCCCTCAGTTTTCGGGCCGTTATGACGACGTTTTGACTGATGAGGAGAAACCCAGGAGTAACCGCACCATTCTCGACATCGGTTGTTTTCGTTGGTTGGTTAACATCCGTGTCGGATATCTTGTCTTCCGGGTGAAGAACCGATGCCATATAGAGCCTTACCTCCCCTGCCGTTTTGCTCGTCAATTCGGCTATGATCAGCTATACATCGGGAACCCTAGCCGCGGTTTGAGGGTTGAGGGAGGACTTGTTGACGGTGTGCGAGCATGGCTGTGGACCATGGCGGGCTGCACCGGGGCCCGCTTTGCTCTTCCCTCTTATAGGCGTAAGCCGATGATCACTTTCCTCAGCTGCAAGTGGTTCCTCTCTGCCTACGAATTCATAGGCGTGAAGAGCCTTTCAGAGTTAGAGTCCGATCATTCAGTACAAGCCGCCATGGTGGCTGCTCGTAAGGCTGAGATTGCTCGGAAGCAGAGGAAGAGGCGTGGCAAATCCTCTATTTCCAGCAGAGATGATACAGGGCCTCACCCTATGGATGATGAGGTCGAGACTCCAGAGGGGGAGTTTATGGATATAAACACCGACCAAGAAGAACTCGGTGCAGGTTTGTCATACCCTTTGACTTCCTTTCTTGAATCCGGCTGGTATTCATAAACGTTATCATTTCAGGTAGAACCACTGGCGATCATGAGCCACTTACTTCCCATTCCCCGAGCTCAGGGCCTGGAGACCGAGCTGCTATGAGTAGTAAGTCTGTGCATAATCAACATGTAGGTTCCAGGAGAGCTAGTACTTCGAAGAGGAAGAAGACCGCTCACAAACCACCTATCGACCAGCGTCCGTGTGGAGCGGACTTGAGCGACATTGCCGGTGGTGAGGAAGGTAACCTCTTTTGAATATATTTTTTGCTGCTTTGGGGTGATTTACTTTTGGGATTCATGATTATGTTTTGCATTTCAGGGATCTTTGAAGAAGGTGAGCTTCCCTCGGATCCGGTATATCCTGAATCCGACCACATGGATTGCTTCATGCAAGAAATGTGCGACGCTCTTCATGATGGCTCTCTAGGTATTGACCTGAACATTGATCTTGAGCTGGCGAGCAGCGTCGAGCCCACCATCCCATATTCAGGTACATCTCCATTCGAAGATATCCTCCTTAGTAATTCTGCGCTTTGCTTTCTCTCTTGTGCATCTTTCCGACACTTTGGTTGTCTTGCAGATGTTGCCAGAGAAGAGCTAGCTGAGGATGGAGCCTTTCCAGATGTATGTTTCGGGGAACGGGAGCATGCTCCTGTACCCAGCTTTTCGAGACCCGATGCTGGATTATTGGCCGATATGTTGGCCGAACAGACTTCGGGAAGACCTATGCGACCACTCTTCGGGAGTGATTCATTCACAGGTATATCTCCGATCCCACTTTTCTTTACTTGCCTAAATTTCCATTTTGGCTAATAAAGAAGTGTAACCATAGGACCAGGCGATGTGCCTGATGCTTCTACAGCTTCGGGCGCTTTCCGACCTCCTCCGAGTAGTACGACTGATTTGCCCACGAGGGTTGATACACCCCTCATGACCACTCCTGTCGTTACTTCGAATTCTGTCGGATCTCAACCCGAGGGGACTTCTGCCGGCATGGGTATACCTCAAACTTCCCCTTCGGGTTTTCTGATTATTATTATTTTTTTTGATAATCCCTTAGCTTCCTGTATTGCTGCTTGTAGGACCTCGATCCTCTCTTTATGAGCACGTCCACGCTCTCCTGGTCGATACCAATCCAGACAGAGACGTTTTTCGCATGGACCTTGGCCTCTTCACCACTTTTTATAACGGCATGATCGAGAGGCTTCTTCACAAAGAGTGCTGTTTCGACCAGTTTAGGCGTTCCTTCTCTCGTCACATGATGATGATGAGGGAAGAAGGCCACCCGGAGTTGGCCGACTCTTTCACTGCTGAATTCGCTGTCCTGGAGTCAGAGGTTCGAGAGCTGAGGGAGTTGAAGGCTGGTGGAGCTTCCTCTTTTGCATCTTCTCAGGTGGAGGATAGGTTGACGCAGTGGCGTGACCTGAGATCTTCCATTGGCAGCGAGCTCCGCTCACGCGAGCACTCTGTTGCACAGCTGATGGCCAACCTGGCGAGGAAGGACACCAGCAGAGCCGAGTTACTCAGCTCCCTAGATTCCACTCGTGCACAGATAGCTAGGCTGAAGGAGGCCTTGGGACGTGCCGAAGAGTCTGCTGCTATAATCGCCGAGGACCTGGTTGGATTAGAGCGTTCTCGTGAATGGACGCTCGACAAGCTGGGATCAACACAGGAGGGATTGATGAAGCTGCGAACTGAAGCCGCGGAGGTCTTGAGCAGTTCTGAGGATTCTATCCGAGCTAGCTTGCAGGCGGAGTTCGAGCAGAGCTACATGGACAGGCTTTCCGGTTTAGAGTCTCATATTCTTAGTCGTCAGCTGCCTTCGGGTTGACGAACTTGTTGTTGTATGCTTTTGTCTTGATCTTTTATTAGAGACTCCCTATTTGCTTCTTTTTACATGATATTTTGGTACACCCCCAGCCCTTAATGCTATGACTTTGAATTCGTAAACTCCATCATTCTTATAGGGAAAAGGGTACCTTGCACCGCGTATTAGGCGATGACTTATCCCTCCTTAGGCTTCGGGATAAAATTCCCCAGGTTTAGACCCTGGTAACTTTTTTCAATCGGTGAAAGATTTTAAACCGGCTATACGTGTTAGGTATAGACTTTGGGGTTTTTGGCAAACCCCCAGCCCTCAACGGGTTTGACGTGCCTTTACCGACTACCGTTTGAATCGGGCTAGCATGCGGATTATCTAAATCCGTTCCGCATGTAACGTTGTGCTAAGAAAATTGCTTCTCTTAGACTTAGTGCTATGATGTTGAATACATAGGCTTCGTCTTTCTTACGGGAATAGACTACCCGGCAACGTGTGTTAAGCGTTGACTTCATCTCTGTCTTTTCTAAAAGCAAAGACAGGGGAAAGTGCTACGATTTTGAATACGTAGGCTTCGTCTTTCTCACGGAAAAGACTACCCGGCAACGCGTGTTAGGCGTTGACTCCATCTCTGTCTTTTCTAAAAGCAAAGACAGGGGAAAAATGGGAGAGGAAGAATTTTATATTCTATCTCCCAGCATTGAAGAGGAAGAATTTTATATTCTATCTTCAATGGGACAGGAGGTTCAATAGGAGAGGAAGAATTTTATATTCTATCTCCCATTGCTGAAGAGGAAGAATTTTATATTCTATCTTCAGTGGAAAGGAAACTCGAGGTGGGATCTCCACCCCCAGAATCCGACAGGTGAAACTAGGAGTGGGATCTCCACTCCGAGAATCGAAAAGTTCAAACGACCCTAACTGTCGTAAGGTTTGGTCATTTGAATGTGAAGAGGAAGAATTTTATATTCTATCTTCAGGAAGAAAGGAAACTCGGGGTGGGATCTCCACCCCCAGAATCCGATGGGTGAAACTAAGAGTGGGATCTCCACTCCGAGAATCGAAAAGATTCGGATAACCCTAACTGTCATAAGGTTTGGTTACTCGATTTGAAAGTGGACCTCTCGTTCGTTGGAGGAATCGAGAGGGGATTTTGGTTGTGGTCCTAACTGTAGTAAGGTTTGACCAAGTGGGAAAATTGAGACGATCCTAACCGTAGAAGGGTTTGATCGATCGATCTGTGGACCTCTCGTTCTTTGGACGAATCGAGAGGGGAATTTGTCTTTGGTCCTAACTGTAGTAAGGTTTGACCAAGTGGGAATTGTGTGGTGGAGACTATGGGTAGTCAAACATCACTGAAAGTTTTGTGAGGAAAGATTAATCCATTGAATGATTAGATCTCATCTCAGCAAAAGAGTGCTTGTGAGAGTTAGATTCTGACAAACAAGAACATTCGGAATTCGAACATTGATTTCTTGTTCATTAGCGACCGGGTTATCCCTAAGAATACCCCGATGTGGTATTCTTCCGGGAACTTCCCGGTACCTTAATTCTTTCTGAGAAGATACTAAGGATAGTATCTTTTCAGAAATTTGCCATTTATTGGCATCATGAGCCGGTCACCATCTTTGGTGACTAGGCGATAGGCGCCGTTCGAGTAGACTGTTTCCACTACGAACGGTCCTTCCCATTTGGGTTCAAATTTGCCTTTCTTCTTGGAGTTAAGGATCATAGGACGTCTTTTAGTCAAGACCAAATCCCCTTCCTTAAAACTCCTTTGTCGAACCTTTTTGTCGAAGGCTCGAGAAATTCTGGCTTGGTAAAACTCAATATGCTGTTGAGCTTCCAGACGCTTTTCATCGAGCATCTCGAGTTCTTCGAGGCGTTTCTGATGTTGTTCTTCGGTCGTCATCTGGGTTGCAAGAGCGATCCGAAGAGATGGAATTTGGATTTCCAAAGGGAGAACGGCTTCACATCCGTATACCAATGAATACGGGGTTGCGCCGGTTGGTGTACGCACCGTGGTACGATAGGCCCATAGAGCTGCGCCGAGCTTATCATCCCAATCTCGCTTGTTATTTTTCACAAGCTTTGACAAGAGCTTTATGATAGTCTTGTTGAAGGCTTCAGCTAACCCGTTTGCTGTGGGATTATAAGCCGTTGACGAGATGTCCTGAATTTTGAACTTTTCGCAGAACCTTATGAAGGCGTTGCTGATAAATTGAGGACCATTGTCGTGTATGATTCGTCTTGGAACACCATGCCTGTAGATGACATGGTGCTTGATGAATGCAATGACGTTACTCGTCTTGACTTCTCTGAGTGGAACTGCTTCAGCCCATTTGGAGAAGTAATCGGTGATTGCCAGGATGAACCGGTCACCTTTGACTGAGGGGGGATTGATAGGACCAACAATGTCCATTCCCCAGGTCTCGAACGGCCACAACGTAACCGAAGGATGCAGATGTTCCGGAGGTTGGTGCATGTAATTCGCGTGTACCTGACACACGTGACATTTCCGGGCATATACGATTGCCTCATGCATCATGAAGGGCCAAAAGTATCCCATTCTCCTGATGCGATCATACAGCTTGGGACCAGGTTGGTGCGCGCCGCACTCTCCTTCATGTGCCTCCTTAAGCACTTCTTCAGCTTCTTTGGTCGATAAGCAACGCAGCAGCATGCCATCATACCCCCTGCGGTATAGCGTTCGATTCTCCGTATTATAGTAGAATCTTGGAGCTCTTCGTCTGATTGACTCTCTTTCCTTCACGTCTTCTGGCAAGATTCCATGTAGGACGTAGTCGATGATGGGGAAGCGCCAATCTCGGGGTTCGAACTCAGCCTGAGTTGTGTGCACCTCCTGAACTTCTTCTTCTTTGTCGTCTTCATCGTGAAGCGGCACTAAGAGTTGGTGAGTTCTTACCGTGACAAATTGTTCTGTCCCGGGTGGCTGTGCCAGGGATACAGCTAAAGCTGCTAACGCATCTGCGTAGGTGTTCTGCAACCGCGGAACGTGCTCGATGAAGAACCCTTCAAACGACTCCGCTAGCTCCACCGCCATCTTATGATATGGTATTAAATCCTGACTTCGGACTTCGTACTCCCCTTGGACTTGTTTGACTATTAGTTGAGAATCGCCGAAGGCTTCGAGATACTCAACCCCCAGCTCTTTGGCGAAATTGAGCCCTATAATCAGTGCATTATACTCTGCCACATTATTCGAGCATGGCTCGGTTAATGAGTAGGCTCGAGGCATCACATGTTTTCCTGGGGAAACTAAGACAACTCCAACTCCGGAGGAGACCTTAGAACATCCAGGAGCACTTGTGACATTAGCTGCTTGGGAAGCACCATCGAAGTACAAACGCCACACTTGTTGGTGCGAAGTTGCGTTGACTTCGTGGGTTTCATCAGGTAAATCGTCATATATCTCGGCGGCGTCCGTAGTTGGATTAGATGCCAGGAGATCGCAGATGGCCTGTCCTTTCACTGATTTCTGCTGTTTGAAGTGCAGATCGTATTGGGACAAGAGTAAAGCCCATTTCGCTAACCGCCAGCTCATGGAAGCCGGTTGAGTCATGAACACTCGGACCGGGTTAACCTTAGAGATGACATAGATGGTCTGTCCGACCAAGTAATGCCGCATCTTTTGGATGGCGAACACTAAGGCGAGGCATTCTCTCTCAATCATGGGATATCGAGATTCTGCGCCTACCATGGTTCGGCTTAAATAATACACCGCCTGCTCGTGACCGTTATCGTCATCTTGTGCAAGCAATGCACTTAATGAGTGGCTCGTCGCCTTAACATAGATCAAGAACGGTTTGCCCGATTTCGGTGCAACGAGTACGGGAGGTTTCGAGAGATACTCTTTAATGCTCTCGAACGCTTTTTGACAAGCGTCGTCCCATACGAATGACACGCCCTTCTTTGTGAGCCTGGAGAACGGTTGGCATTTTCCCGAAAGGTTTGAGATAAACCGACGGATATAAGCCAATCGCCCTTGCAGTCCTCTGAGCTCTTTGAGGTTCCTCGGAGGTTGCAATTCATTGATCGCCTTCACTTTATCCGGATCAATGTGAATACCTTTGGTGGTGACGACGAATCCCAAGAATTTACCACTGGACATTCCGAGGAAAGACTTGGTTGGGTTCATCTTCAACTGGTGGGCCCGCATCAAGTCGAACATGGTCTTCAAGTCTTTAATGTGATCATTCTTATCACGACTTTTCACGACCAGATCGTCCACGTAGCATTCGACGGTCTTTCGGAGATGCTCCTGAAAGATCTTCGACATGGCTCGCTGATATGTAGCACCTGCATTCTTCAAGCCGAAGGGCATGACTGTGTAGCAGAATACGCCGAGAGGCGTTCTAAATGCAGTATGCTTTTCGTCATCTGGATGCATCTTTATCTGGTTGTAACCAGAGAAACCATCCATGAATGACATCCTCTCGAACCCGCACGTGTTGTCGATGATAACATCCGTGATGGGGAGAGGAAAGTCATCTTTTGGGCAAGCAGCATTGAGGTCCCTGAAGTCGATGCATATCCGGATCTTCCCATTCTTCTTCAGGACCGGGACAATATTGGCAAGCCATTCGGGATGTTGCTCTTCCCGAATGAATCCTGAGTCGATGAGCTTTTTAACCTCAGCTTCGATCGCCTCCATCATTTGCGGACGAAACCGTCTTTGTTGTTGTTTGACTGGTTTGACATCCGACTTAATGTTGAGACGATGCACCGCTACATTTGGGTCGAGCCCTGGCATGTCTTCATAATTCCAGGCGAATACGTCGATATACTCCCGGATAAGAGAAACTAACTCCTCCTTCTCCTCAGGTAGGAGGCTGTCGCTAATGAATATCGGCTTCGGATTTTCCTCGGTTCCCATATTCACCTGGACTACTTGGTCTTCGGTAGGAGGCTCTCTTTGCTCGAACCTATCACCGTACTGCATGCTTAAGTGATGAACCCACGGGTCTTCCCATGTCGGCATCTCATCATCTTCTTCCATTGTCGTTGGATCGACCGTGACCATGTTTGACATTAGCTTCTTAAACACCTCACCAAGACTAGCGTCGGAATCCCAACCCGAAGAGTCGGAAGAATATCCCTTCCTAGTCTTGTTAGCAATTTGGTCGATGATTTGCCAGCCACACTCATCATCTGATGAGACATAGCCTAGACCTCTTTTGTGGCGATAATAATCATCGGGTTTTCCCTTCGGTACATAGGCCATCCGGGGTGGAACCCGTGGACCTCGACCAAAGAAAAGACCCTCTCCGACCTTGAAGTCATACCCGTGCCTTTCCATCATGTTGCGCGCTTTCGCATCGTATCTGGATAGATGACGGGCCGGCTTATCATCGTCGTCTTCCTCTTCCATGAAGTGGTCAGGTATCGGAGATGCTCTTCCTTTGCCGTAGACGACCTCCTTTCCACCCCCAATCCCTGCAGGGATGATAAGCGTTGTTCCGCAAGGGTCGTGTACCTGCTTCTTCGTCAAACAAAATGATTGAAGAGGCATATACAAATCAGGGTTAGCATAGAGTTCGTTTGTGACATCGTCGAGACCCGTCGAGTACTCTAAATCATCGTTTATTGATAGTTCTTCGGCAAGTTGCCAATTACAACTATCTTCCGATGATTCATCATCGTCAAGATTGATTACAATGGGTACAATGTCGTTTAAAACAAAACCGCCATCATAATCAAACCCTGGTTCGGTATCAGCTTCATCTCCGCTGTCCGTTCCTTGGGCCGATGGTTCAGTATCGGATTCAGCACCGTATAAAAGGGAATCGGTGAAATAATTCTCCAATCCCTTGAACGGTTGCTTATCCGCGACCACCGTCTTGACTTCATTATCTATGCCCACATATTTAAAGCACTGATGTAGAGTTGACGGGACTATAAGGTTACCGTGGATCCAAGGTCGACCCAACAGTAAATTATAGGATGTTTCCGCGTCAATCACATAGCATGTAACTTCCGACTTCAAATCCCCAATCTGGCATTTGATTCGGATCTTCCCCAAGGGTTTGGACCCGCTGGTGTTGAATCCGTAAATCGTCGTGCCAGTGGACGCTAATTTGCTAGTCGGGATTCCGAGATGATGCATCAATCGGAATGGCATGATGCTAACAGCGGAACCCGGATCGACTTGGATCCGGTTGACAACGCTGGAGCCAATATGCCCGGTGAAGTACAACGGCCTATCATGCTTTGAATTCTTCGTTTGCATATCTTCTTTGGTGAAAGAGATGCAGGGGAAGTGATGCGCCGCCAGATTGCATTGTTGGGCTGATGACTCTGGTTCTTCGGAAGATGGCTTGATCCGAGTCAAGAAGGCTTCAGAATCACTCAAGGCTTCTTGTAGTGCTTTCCGTGTATCCTTCGAAAGACGCAACAACTCGTAGAGAGTTATCCTAGCCGGGATGTTGGCCAACTGCGCCATGATGTCAAAATGAGGCGGAGAGCTTGTATTCCCCGGTTTGTCTCGCCCAATCGGATGATTGAATCGAGACTGCCTCGGGTTCTGAACTTCTTGACGTAGAGGCTCTTTTCCCTTATCCTTCTGTAGGATTTTCTCCGTAGCTGCTGGCATTAGGGGAATTGTTGCAATCCCTAGTTCTGCCAGCGTCTTGGAAGGTGGGGTTCTGGTACCCAACTGCTCGGAAGCATCCGGATACTTGAAGTGATATTCGTTCCCGCTTCGGGTTGCAAAAGCTTCTTGCTCGTCTTCAGAAAGCGGGAAGGTCGGAATTTTGTCATCATCCACCCCCGGTATAGCGGAGGCCCCGTAACAGGATTTGCCCTTCCTCTTTGACTTCTTTTTGTTCTTTGTGGAAGAGGTCGTGGCCCATTGTTCATCTGCGATCAAGTCCGGATGAACCCACAAGATCTCGCCATTTGGGGCTGTGTGTGGCACAAGCCCTTTCTGACGCTGCTGGTGTGGGTCATCATTCACCGTCTTTACTGCCGCATTGATCACCGACTCGTGTTGGAACCAATTCGAGGGAACAGATCCAAAGCTAATGGATACGGTGTTTGCGCCCACCTTCTTCTCCTTGGGCTGCTTCATAGTAATAACCCCAACATCGATTAGGGCCTGAATCTTATCTTTGAGAGCGTAGCATACCTTGGTAGGATGGTGCACCGCTCGGTGGAATGCGCAGTATTTCGGATCGTTGACCCTCTTGGCATCTTCTTGATCCTGAATCGGCGGTAGCTTGATCTTGTTGTTCTCCACGAGGTATTTGAAAATACCCGGGATTTCATCCTCTTTGAACGAGTAGACCTTTGGGAACCTCGGCTCCCCAACCTTTTGCTTCTGGGGCTGTTGCTGCCACCTGGGTTGTTGAGGCGCCCTCTGTTGCTGCTGTTGCGGCTGCTGTGGCTGTTGCGGCTGTTGCGGCTGTGCTTGCACCTCAAAGACTTGATTTGCGACCACCGCATTTGCATGCGCCTTCCCTTTACCCTTGGGGCTAAAATTCGGTTGCGGGGCATTATTGGGTATTTGCCCTCTCTCCGCCTTCTTTCTCTTGAGGAATCGCTCGGCTCGCTCTCCCCGCATCTTCAAATCCTTCCAGGTTTTGGACGGCGCCATTCCCATGGCTTCAAGGATGTCGAGCGTCAAGTTGTTGTGACAAGTTTCGAGGATGAAGTCCTCGCTGACCGGATCCCTGCAATTCATAGCTTTGTTCCGGAATCTTTTCACGAAGTTTTCAACCGTCTCGCCGTTCTTTTGTTTTTCGTCGAACAACGTGCCGATAGAAACCTCGGTGTCATCATCAAAGAAATTTGTTAGAAACATGTCCTCCATGTCATCCCAGCCGTTGATGCTCCCAGGCTTGAGACGGCAATACCAATCGAAGGCAGCTCCACGAAGAGTGCCGACGAATGACCGCACCATGAGGGGCTCATTTCCGGAAATGATTCCTAAATGGGACTTGAAATAGATTAAGTGTTGGGTAGAGGAACCCTTCCCATCAAACGGCGTAAAGTTAATCAAGTTAAACTTTGCCGGATATGGGATCGATTCCCACTCCCTTGGGTATGGGCAGGGTATACCGGATCTTTTTACCTCTTGAGCGTTCATCAACGCATTGATTTTGCTCTCCAGGTCTTTCATCTTCTTGTCATCGCTCGTCTCGGCCTTTGAGTGGCTTCTGGGAGAGGTGACGTGGTCCTCTTTGGCATTATCTTCTGCGGGACCACCCCCATTGTCGGTGTTGACAGGAGGGATATTGATATTATCCGCCTCCCGTTCATTCTCTTCTTGATTTGGAGTATTGCGACGAT
Organism: Asparagus kiusianus; assembly: GCA_022839385.1. Taxonomy (NCBI): domain Eukaryota; kingdom Viridiplantae; phylum Streptophyta; class Magnoliopsida; order Asparagales; family Asparagaceae; genus Asparagus; species Asparagus kiusianus. The sequence goes on from BQKN01062265.1 coordinate 14,295, forward strand.
CGGGCTCTCCTTGGTGAACTGTCAGCGCCGCGATTTGTTGGTCGTGCATCTCCCTCATCCGCTGCAGGGTCATCTCCATTTCAAATTTGAAGCTTTCCTTTTGCTTGGCCAGGGCTTCTTCAAGTATTTTGGATACTTGTTCAGCACTGATCATGAGCGATTCGTAAGGTTGGCCCGTTCAATTTTACGCTTTTGTGAGCGTATAAACTTAACGGGCTCTTTTGTTTCGACTCGCAACCCAATGCGGTCGGTGACAGGGGCTTTCCCTTTGTCATTTTTCTTGGGGGATTGACTCGACCCCTGGTCTGAATTTTAGTTTGGGGACCTTTCAATGGTCCCAGCCGTTCTTTGACGGGTATTCTACCTCGGTTCTCCGGTAAGGGATCGAGGCGACCCGACAAAGGAACCTGGGATTTTGAATGATCCCCTTGTTTACCTAGCTCCGTTGAGAGTGCCGGTACAGGAGGAGCGGGCTCTGGTTTGGCTGAACTTTGGGCGATAATTTTGCCCTTCTTTGCTGGAGGTGTTGGATTTGCTTTGGGCACCCACACCGATTTGCTTTTGGACGACGTTTTGACCGCCGTTTCTTGCTGCATCTCCTCTGCCTTCTTTAGGAGGAGCCGGGCATGTGCAAGTAGAGCACGGCGCTTCTTGATTCGCTCCTCGAGCGTGGAGCGGTTCCTCTTGACGCGGATCCACTCGTTTGCTTCCGATTTGGAGGGGAGGTTGATTACTTGCCGTTGCTCTTGTCGCTGCCTCGACTTCAAGTCCTCTGCATAGCGCACTCCATCTTTTGACTCCTTGGCCTTGGCGAGTTGTTGAGCGAGGCGTTGACGACGCCTTTGGAGCGCTCTCTTCGATGGGGCTGGAGCTGCATCATCCATCGCCTTTGTAGCGGTTGCGAGGGCCGGGTCTACAGCCTTAACCACGCTGATCGACGCGGGGCCGTTGCGTGGTACGGGCGTAGTGGCAGCGATGGCGAAGTCTCGGATTGAGGAGTTGGAGATCCCGCGAGCCCTTTTGGGAGATGAGTGTTCGCGGGAAAATTTGTTGCTTCTTTCATTGACATCATTGCACTC
>BQKN01062265.1:15383-127610 GCA_022839385.1 Asparagus kiusianus
GTTCGGATTCAATTCGTTTTGATCCGATTCCTGATTTGGCAGTAAACTCACTTCTGAGTTCGAGTCCGAAACCGATCTTGATTCGATCGTTATATCACCGAGTTCGCTCTTGTTTAGATGACTCGGTGATTCCCCGAAACGTTGGTTCGATTCCGCGTGCGAGTGGATACATTCCACTGCTTGGGTGCGATTTGTTGGCTTCGTCGCCTCGTTAACCTGCTCCGTTGCGTATGGCTTGGCTTCGGCGTTGGCGGGATAACGGTCGTGCTTGGATACGTCGCTCGATGGTCCGTTTGTTGAATTGGCGTCGTCGAGCTGTGCTAAGGGACCTATAGGCAATTTTATACGCCTACAATGAGTTCTTCCTACGCCGTTGCGGAGAGGCGGATCTGGAGGAGGAGGAGGAGAGGTATTCTTCGAACTTCTGTTGGTCGAACTCGTATTCGACTTCTTCATTCACCCGGATCTTGAAGGCCGGTTGCGTCACTCCGATCTCGGCAACGAGGTCGGCGGCTCCCACTGTGGTCGCCAGCTTGTTTTCGTGAAAAGTTGCTGTTTTCATTGCTTTTCTCTTTTTGAGATCTGTTACAACTTCAAGCGTTACAACAGAATAAAATGAAAACAAAAGGATTACAGCTTTTCAGAAAATAAACACGAGATCCCGTTTTGGTGCGGTCTCGCTTACGTGGGTTGTTGGCCTGTGACGGGGATGTCGATATCCGTGGACCGCCGACTCTTCAGATCCTTCCCGGTAAAATCCGGCAGAGTTTCGTCTATCCACGTGGGATTTAGAAACAGAACTTCGTCGATCCGCGTGAGATCTAGAAGTTATAAGCGTATATCTCGGCTAAAACGAGATAATAGCTCTTCTTAGTGTCACCGCTAAAGAGCAACACTAAGGAAAAGAAGGGATGAATGAAGGGGACTGATGAAGAACTCCTTACTCCTCGTTCCGGCAGAGCTTCGCTGCTTTAAAAAAATCAGACTCCTCGCTCCGGCAGGGCTTCGCCGCTCCTCTTTGAAATTTCAAATCTCGAGGATAATCCCAAGATCAGAAATTTCTCTCCCAAAACCAAGGCCTAGAGAATGGAGGCCCTAGGGGCCTATTTATAGGAAACCAGGGGGGTAGGGGCTCAAAAAAAACATGAGGACACCCCTGGGTGTCTCGGAAAATCCGAGACACCCTAGGGGTGTCTCGGAAATTCCGAGACACCCCTTGGGTGTCTTGGAATTTCCGAGACACCCTAGGGGTGTCTCGGAATTTCCGAAACACCCCTGGGTGTCTCGGAATTTCTGAGACACCCCCGGGGTGTTTCGTGTCATCCGAGACGCTCCGCGGTGTTCTTTGATTGACTTCGCTGTAGTGCCTTTACCCGGACTTGGATTTGACTGATTCCGGTTGTGTTGGAAGCCCGTCGAGGAGTTCTGTAGATCCCATCGGTTGGATTATCAGTGTGGTGATCGGGACACGGCGGGCGTTGGCCCAATTGCGGTGATCGCGGGGTTTTCGGTCAATCCGTATCCCCGTGATTCTGACATTCTGTCGGCTCACGTAGTCCGTCGGTTGGCTTCAATCGCTCACCGACGTCGTTTGAACTCTTGTGAACCGGGTAGTGACGTTCAATCGTCGATCGTTGACACCGAGCTGTTTGTGGGGACTTATCGGCAATTTTTGATGCCTACAACAACATCACTCAACTCATCTCATCTCATCATTTCAAATCACTCACATCATTCAATAAGATGGTGACAACTCATCTCATCTCATTGACATTTCATTCCACCCATTTCCTCCCAAAAAGCTAGGAAAACAATTTCCTTAAGTGTGTGTCACATCATCCAATAATATAATGACAACTTATCTCATCTCATCTATTTTCTTATTTTTAAATATGAACCAAACAAAAGAAAACAACATATTACAAGAAATAGGTTTCTTATAATTCATTTCTTTATTTTTTTCGCCAACCAAACAACATCAAAACAAGTTTTCTTAAAAAATCACTCACGTCATCCTATAATAAGGTGACAACTCATCTCATCTCATCTCCATTTCTTTGATTTCTTTTTTTTTATTAGCAAACCAAACACTCCCAAAACAATTCTTCTTAGAAATACTTTTCCATTTCTTTGATTTCCCACTTTTTTTAGACAAACAAACAGACCCATTTCCTAAAAAACCAAGAAATAGAAATGAAAACCAAGAAAACTCAAAAAGTACAATTTCATCTATTTCCATCCCTAAAACTCACTCACAACATCTAATAAAATATTATTTTTATCCAACAACTCATTCATCACATCTAATAAAATATTATTTTTATCCAACAACTCATCCACCACATCTAATAAAATATTATTTTCATCCACAATATCACTCAACTCATCTCGTCTCATTATTTCAAATCACTCACACCATCCAATAAGATGGTGACAACTCATCTCATCTCTTTACCATTTCATTTCCACCTTTAGGGCCTGTTCGTTTGTCTATAAAAAAGTGGGAAATCAAAGAAATAGAAAAGTGGGAAATCAAAGAATTGTTTTGAGAGTGTTTGGTTTGCTAAAAAAAAAGGAAATCAAAGAAATGAAGATGAAATGAGATGAGTTGTCACATTATTATTGGATGATGTGAGTGGTTTTTTAAGAAAACTAGTTTTGATGTGTTCGGTTGGCAAAAAAAATAAGGAAATGAATTATAAGAAACCTATTTCCTGTAGTTTTCTTGTTTTCTTTTGTTCGGTTCATTCTTAAAAATAAGAAATGAAATGAGATGAGATGAGTTGTCATTGTATTATTGGGTGATGTGAGGAAAGTTTAAGAAATGCGTTTTCATAACTTTTTGGGATGAAATGGAAGAAATGAAATGTTAATGAGATGAAGTGAATTGTTATATTATTTTATTGGATGATGTGAGTGATTTGAAATGATGAAAAGAGATGAGTTGAGTGATGTTTGGATGAAAATAATATTTTATTAGGGTGATGGATGAGGTGTTAGATGAAAATAATATTTTATTAGATATGGTGGATGAGTTGTTAGATAAAAATAATATTTTATTAGATGATGTGGATGAGTTGTTGAATGAAAATAATATTTTATTGGATGTTGTGGGTGAGTTTTAGGGATGGAAATGGAAGAAATGGGTTATTTGGAGATTTCTTGGTTTTCCATTTCCATTTGTTGGTTTTTAGGAAATAACCGAACAGCCCCTTAATACCAAATTGAAACGGTGATGTACTACACCCCAGAGTTGAAAGGGATTTACGAGGTCTAAAGCTGAAAGTACTTTCTTGAAATTTAAACGCAATTAAAACAGTCAGATTAAACACTTGGTAGTTCATCAAGTGAATCAGCCTCAATCTGTAATGGTTACATGTCTCATCCTTCCTCCCACGCGATCCCGATCCCCGGCAGCGCTCGAGGAGGGCTTTGGCCTTTCGTACGCCCGATCTCAGCAACCGCAGTGAGAGAGAGAGAGAGAGAGAGAGAGAGAGAGAGAGAGATCTCAAGAAGCCGGCGATCTTGACCTCCGGCAAGCTTCACTATGTGCCGTTGGTGGGGACTGAGTGAAGGTTAGGTGACGAAAGATCAAGAAGCCCTCTTTAAACGGTTCCTTTTTCTTTATTTTCTGTTTTCGGTGCTTTGATAGGTGAAATTGGTGGTTTGATTTTGTAGGCCACGAAGAGGAACCGTTTGGTGATGTTGCTGTGATCTGAAGTGGAGATGAACACTGTCGGCTTTGATTCTCGCCTAGAGTAAGAAAATTTTCCTTATTTTTTTAATTATCTTCAGCTTTTTTCTTTTTTGATTTCCATTAAAATCATCGGACAAGTTGATATGGAGATTGCATGGTTATGGTTTATATGGAGCTTTGAATCTGACCGCATTTTTTGTTTATAGAGTATTTAACTTGTGAAATTTTAAAGTTTTAATTACTGTAGAATTCACTATTAACAATGATCGAGAATGCAGAACCGTTGAAGCTGACCTATGCAAAAACATATTGGTACTGATAAGAGTCATCGGTTCTGTTAATGTACAGAAATTAGTATGAGGTATAGGGACTATTTAGGGGGCTCTTAATCTCTGATCACTGATTATCTTGAAGGGTGTATCGTGCAATGAGAATCGCGCTATGAGGATCTACACAAAATAACAAGGGTTAGAGGCCCTGGAGGTAGTTTCCTCCGGTGACCCCCTGGATGCTCAAGTCAGTGACTAGTCCGATAATCTGAAGAGAACAACAGAATATAATCTTTTGGGGTTTTTTGGTGCATACCTCTGAATAGCAAAAACCATGCTATTTATAGGAGGTTACTGAGGGCATTTGGGTAATTTATTCAATTGGTTGATCTGACACTGTATCGTTGTTTTACACATGTCCAAAGTGGATTGGTTGTAGATAGATAACTGTAGTCATAGTATTAATATGACAATGACGCAATGGCGGGATTGTGGGCGCCGCTGCTGGAGGGCCATCATGATACTTAACCATGCATTAACTGCGACAGTGACTAGGTGGTAGAATATGGGCGCTGCACTATTCATCACTAAATGTGAACACTGTTTGACGAGACTCCTAGACATTCCGTGTTCCCAACTTGAGGACACCCTTCGACCCGACTTGGATTTCGCTATGAAGACCGACTCGATGATGCCTCTCTCAGAGCGGGGGGTGCGGACTTGTTGGTCCAACTTGCAACCTAAGCTTGTGTGGACCGTCTGCTTAATCCCACTACTTACACCACGTGTCTGTTTTAAGGATATGATGATTTTCAAGTTATAACATTGGCCCCATTTCGCTTAGGCTCGAATTAGCCGAGTGCAAGGGAAATAAAACCACTTTAGCCTTTGTGGGAATCTCGAATTGTGATGCCTCTGGGTTCACACAAGGCTGCAGTCCAAGGTGAATCTAAAGAATGTTAAACCTTACCTGCCATTCACCAACACCGTGCAACAACACGTTTCACTATCACAGTTACTATCTCTCTAGTGGAAACAAACAACAGGTGTAGGTACAGAACAGACAAAAGAATAAAAAAGCAATACAATGAGCAAGGTAAGTACAGAAGAAATGTACAAATAAACGTCATCAGGGCCCAACTGAATTAGAATAAAATATCTCTGAAACTGGAATAAATGTAATATGTCTCAATACAAAGAGTCAAGTGAAAACCTACTAAGGCACTCGGCCTTTACAAAATAAAAATACAAACTCTAATGTCTGAAGATAAACATCTACTGTAGAGCTTTGAAAAAATAACTAAAAATATAATATAATAGATGGAAGCTATTATGCATCTCCATCAACCTGCGACTCTTCGTGCGCCTGACTCGCTGCTTGAAAAGAGGGGAAACAACGAGCACAATACGTTAGCGAGATCATCTCCATCGCCCCAGGGAAAGGGGTAGGAGTGTATAAGAAAATACAAGTTAGTATATATAGATATAAAATCATCTATACTATACTAAGTGGAAATTGGTATTTAAAAACCCATAACATGAGAATTAGTACATCGAGCGAAATAATCTAAACAAGGAAACCCTCATGTATGTATCATATCTCAAATTATGAATCGCTAAATACCAATTCCAATCATATGCATGTAAAACAATACACAGAAGAAATGTTACAACTCCAAACCTCAACCATGGTAAGCCATGACAAATCTCAAACTACCCTTGGGTAGTTGGCGCAGTCATAAGAAATATCATCCAACACAATCATCTTCATAGAACATGTCATATATGCTAAATGTTCAAGTCATACCTTACTCTCGGGTAATCTAGTATGGGAGCAATAATGCAAACTGTATATATACCTCTTCATGAAATAACGATGCTATTGTAAGACCATCACAATATCCTGTGTCTACCACCTTACTCAATCGTTTTGCGGAGATAGGTAAATCACCGTATATCGTATGATGCATAGCAGATGGTCGCCAAGAGGAGTATAGACATATCGGTCCAATCTGAAAATACCACGATCATCCTAGAGTGTGGTCCATCCGCGATCTCATTTGCGGTAAACTAACCAACTCTAAGTGTAGTCCATCCGCAGTCTCATTGCGGTATACCGACTAACCCACTAAGCATCCACAACTAATGTAATATTTTTAATAAATGTGTTAACTCTAACACCATCCATATTAAACGTGTGTTACGCATCTCAACAATTCGTGTAAACTAAAACAAAACATGTATTCAAATGTTCGCGCACATGTCTCGATGTGCAGATCCAAATCTCGTGTTCACAAATACCTCATGTGTCAAATCAAATAAACAACAAACAACATATAACAATGTCAGTCAACCGAGAAAATCCTTCGGTCAAACAACTAATTGTGCAAAACATGCACATACACATACAGGCTGGTCGGTCGACCGGCACCTATGTGGTGGTTGACCGGCCGAGACGATTTTCCTGCTCCTGCAGGATTTGTTCGGGTGTCGGGTATTTACTTCTATCTCATCTAATTCGATGTAAAGCATATAAACTACGTTATAAAACTTGTTTAGCATTATTGAAGTACATCTAACCACATGAAACAAAAATTATCATATTAGATGTCATTCACAAACCCTAAGCATGTTCAAATACATCAAAACGTCGTGAAAACCATCAAATCTCAGTTAAAACTCATGTTTAAATACTTTCAGATCTTAATCTACCTTAGAGAATTCGTTTGTAATCTTTTAGAAACGAAAGTTTAGATCTTTATATCAAATACTATAAAAGAACTACCGTTATACACAAAATAGGGTTTTAGGCTCAATAAAACCAAATCAAAACTCATTAAAACCAGTTTAAAAAGGGTGTAGGGTTGGAAGAGATGACATTCGCCTGAAATATCTGCTGAAAAACTCAAGAGTGCAAGCACAAACCAGTTCCTCTTGCCACAAGCCAAAGATCTCGCATTCACGCCAGTAATTTGCTTCACAAAACTCTCAAAACTTGCAAGAAAAAGATCTAGGGTTTTTGAGGGGAGAAAGTGGCTGCTAGGGTTCAGAAAATTGATAGAAAAACTAAATTAGAAAAACATGAGTTTATATAAAGGCAAACCTGAAAAGAAGCAAATCGACCCGAATCTGGATTCCCAGTAAGTCTGGGAATCCCCCGTCGGTCGACCGGTCATGAGGCATCGGTCGATTGGACACCTCTATTCGGTCGACCGACAGCATGTGTGCAGTTGACCAGCCAGAGCCAGGTCTTGTTGTGCATGATTTTGTGTTCGTGCATGTTTCTAACTCATTTTCTCACATATACGAACTTGTTTGATCTCAAATCACTTGCTATCATCATACTCATCCATCATTTAATGATATTTATCATAATAAAAATTCACTTATCATAATTAATCACATATTATCTCAATTTTTGCGGGGTTTTACACAAATGCCTTTATTGGATTACAATGGTCTTCTTGACATAAGCGGAGATCGTGGATTAGCGAGGCATTTCAGTTGATGAGATGTTTCATCTTTTCAAAAGATGTAAGCGGCTCCTTGATGATAACCACATTTGCCGTTAGGGTCTTGCCACGTGACAATCGCTTCTACTTTTATATCCAACCTTTTTGTTATTGAAACCTAGAATTTTTAGTATTGGCAACGATTTTTCATCTTTCTTCTTCAAAAATTTCCTTAGTATTCTCGACTCAGCTTCTTCAATCGTTCTTATGGCATCAGGCAGCCAATCTTGGGTGGTTTGCTATGAGGCCAGGATTCCTTTGCTACGAGAGTTCAGGTCGTCAGTAGAGCAATCGAGTCTTGAGTGGATAGCCAGAGATTTTGACATTCCTGGCGTCTTCATTCTGTCTATTCCACCGAAGGACCGGGCAGTGTATCATCACGGCAACAATTGGGCGCTAGTGTATCTCCACCACTTCGAAGTTGGCCTTCATCTACTGTTGCACCCCTTTCTTCATCGGGTATTTATTAAAATGGGAGTTTCGCTAGCACGACTGAAACCCAATTCCATCACCCTTTTCATTTCCTTCCTCATGATCTATCATATGATTCACGTGGAACCAACAATGGGGATTTTAGGCCATTTGCTGTGCTTCAAGTCCAACAAAAAGGAGGATCATTTTTATCTTCAAACCGTAGGCGGTTGTAAACTGATCCATATTCCTAACACGAACAATGGCTAAAGGGATAGATTCATCTTTGCCTTTTGTGCCGACCCGATTATGGCCTGTTCCTTGTGGCTTAAAATAAAGAAAGAGGCTTTGAGGGCGGTACCGTCCTCAAATCTTGAGAGGTTCAGGCTGGAGAAGATTTGGGCATACTCGGACTCTCGTCAGGGCAATAATCTATTTGATAATGCTGTGCTTCGATTTGCCAGTATTGTTTCCCATGTCCTGACCACTGAGGTGGATATGACTAGGGCTGCTCTGCTATCTGGAGAACTGGATGTAGCTCCCCAGGTGGGTCTTGCTGTCGGACCCAAGAAACATCCTTGACCCGTGCTGGCCAAGGAGGAAGGTGTGGCTGCCATAGAAAAGGCGGCCGAGATTGTTGCCCGACTAAAGGGCCCTGGCTTAGCTACCGTCGAGGTCGAGAAGGCCAAAAAGATGAAGAGGAAGAAGCTAGCTTCGAAGCGATCTTGTCCTTCTGAAGGTGCCTAAGGGCTACTTGCCTTTGGATGAGGAAGCAGAGGAGGAGTCATCACAAGTTGAAGCAACTACCGGACAAGCTAGTAGGGCTGTGGCCTTGCAGGGTCTTCCAACTCCTTCGCCCATAATTTTTGAGGTGGGGGATTACCCTCAACCCTTAATGATTGAACAAGGGGTAGTTGATGGAAATGCTCTTGTTTCGTAATCAATGGGAATTGAGGCCCTCGATTGGATGTGAGGCTGATACAGGTAGGGCGGTTGAACCATCGGGGAGTCTGGTTTCTTCACAGAGATCTGAAAAGGAGTCGGTGAGGACGAGTCGGGCATCTAAGGGGATCACGCTGCTACCGAGGAGTCATGCTCTCAAGCCGTTACTAGGGAGGGTCGATATCAATGGGCCACTGTTCATCAATTGAAAGAAGATTTCTCCCTCCACTTGGGAGATGATTGAGAGGATTCTGATGGGATTCATAAGGGATTGCGCTTCTCATGAGGGGAAGGAGCTGTTGGAGGAGCATATCTTCGTTCATCCGAGTTGGATGGACTCCAGGGGTCGGTGTTGGAATTCAGGGCTAATTGGGCTAAGGTTGCAGATCAATTTCTTCTTCCGGCTGACATGGCCTTTCCGAGAAGCGTACTTGACGCCGCCTTTCACCAAGCCCTCAGAAGCTATCTCATTTGGGGAGCTTTCGTGGAGTTCGAGTCATTCCACCGACTTGAAGATTCCCGGGAGATCTTCCACAAGCTTAGGGATGAGATGGAGGTCTACAAGAAGGCTCGTGAGGCAGCTAACCTACTAGAGGAGTCTAAGCTTGTTGTGCTCTAGAGGAGTCAAGCAAAATGGGAGTGTGAGCTGCTTGGCCGAGATGATGAGATCAAGGGGCTGATGATAAATGCTTCCATCAGAGGGTGACTCAGCTAGCTGAAGTTCAGGAAAGATCCTCCAAGAGGACTGCTCCCGCCTTTATCATTACTTAGCTCTTGCTGAAGGAAAAGTTAAGTACCTCGAATCGGCGGTTCAAGTCGAGAAGAGGGAGAGGGATGATGCCTTTGAGAGGGCTTAGGTGGCGCGTCTTGATGTTGAAGGGTTGAAGGATAGGCTTAAGGACGAGAAGGCTCAGCGAGAGAAGGCTCATCGGCTTGAAGCGGTGGAGGAGTATCGTAATGGTACTCTGGGCAAGGTGGAAGTCGCCCTTGCTTGCAAGACAAGCTTCGATTACTTGATGTGGTAGCTCCCTTCAGAGCTTCAGACTCCTTCCGACCGTTTCAAGTATCTTTCTCGGGTTGGTGGTAGCCTCGATGCTTTGAAAGACATCGAGATGGTGGGAGGACTTGCTTTATCGGAGGATGATGATGAAGATAAAGATGAATCGGTGCCTTAGTTTTACTCTGAGAAGATCCTAAGGTCTTTGGTGCCTTAGATGAATCGGTGAATACCGAGTTGCAAGGGCTTCCCTTGTGCCTTGGTTTTATTCTAAAAAGATACCAATGGCTTTGGTGTCCTGGATGAGTCGGAGAAAACCGAGTTGCAAGAGTTTCTTTCGTGCATTGGCTTTACTCCGAAAAGATACTAAAGTCTTTGTTGTATTGGATGAGTTGGTGAAGACTGAGTCGTAAGAGTTTCCTTTGTGTCTTGGTTTTACTCTGAAAAGATATCCCAAGGTCTTTGGTTGAGCCGCACACAAATTCAACAAAAGGTGAAATGCTTTTCATTGATAAGGAGTCTTACAATTACGTCTACTGGAAGTAAATTTTTAGGTGTTCTACGTTCCAGGGATGCTTCAAGACTTCCTTATTTTGATTCTGCAACCAATAAGTCCTTGGGTGGACTTCCCTCATGACTTTTTCGGGCCTTTTTTGTGGCGAGCTTTCAGTGTTTGACTTCTTTGTTAAAAGCTGCTTTTCGATTGGCCGGATCTCCTTGCTTGAATCTTTTGGTTCGAACCTGGCTGATGTAGTGCTGGGTGATGCGTTGCAGTTGATGACCAAGGATCGCAATGCTTGCTCACTCACTTTGTGTGCAAGATCGAGTCTGCTTGTGGGTCTAATCTGGTTAGCTTCTTTGTCAAAGTGTTGCAGGCGCATATACATCATACGAACTTCGACTTGGATGACTGCTTCTACTCCATATGCTAGTTGGAATGGTGTCTCACATGTGGAGTTCTTGTGGGTTGTCCTATATGATCACAGGATGCCTGGAAGCTGTCTACCTATGCTCCTTTCGCTTCACCACTCGCTTCTTCAATGCTTGTAGTATGCACTTGTTTGCAGCTTCTGCCAAGTCGTTGCACTTGGGATGGGCTATTGATGCGAACTTGAGGAGGATTTTCCACTTGTTGCAAAAGTTGCAGAATCCTTTTCAATCAAACTAGGTGTCGTTGTCGGTGATGATGACAATTGGTAATGTCGAATCGACTAATGGCCGACTTCCATACAAAGGTTTAGATGTCATTTTCGTTGATTCTCACCAAAGGTTCCACTTCTATCTATTTAGTGAAGTAGTCGATGGCTACTATGAGGAACCCTCGCTGCCCGAATGTTATCGGGAAAGGCCTCAGCAAGTCCAATCCCCATTGGGCGAATGTGATTGGGTTGATCAGAGATGTGAGTTCGGTTGCTGGTGGTCTCAGAATGTTCGAGAACAACGGGCATGCTTTGTGAACGAGTGGGAGGTGGGCCAGACCCACGTGAACGCAACCTTCCAATGCGTTTCTTTAATGTGGTTTCACGTGGACGCGTTTTGATTTTAACCGCTGGCCCAAGTTCGTTTTGATTTTAACCGCTGGCCCAAGTTCGTTTTGATTTTAACCGCTGGCCCAAGTTCGTTTTGGCCACAAGCATGCAGGATTCTCCGGTTATATAAAGGAACAAATACTGTTCCTAGGGTTAGCGCTGGAGGGTAAAAAGCAGTCCCCGTTTTTTTGGTTTTTGGTTTTGAGCAGCCCCCTTTATTGAGGGTTTTGTGCATCCTTTTGTAGAGAGATATTGTGAGAGATTTGAGAGTTTGTTTGAGGGTTTAGGTTGTGAGTGATTGTAAACCCTAGTTGTAATCTCTCCCTCTAATAGTAGATCTCCCCCCTCCTTGTCCCGTGGACGTAGGTAATTTGCCGAACCACGTAAAATTAGTTGTATCGTTTTTGTGTGATTTATAATAGCTTTTAGGATCCCTCGACAGGTCAGTCCTAGAACTGATGAGAGGAAGAGCCGATATCTCACTTTGTTGAGATATTCGCTTCAGATTCTTGTTTCCTTGGTGAGACAGGAATTCTTATTGCGACCTGACTCTCTTGTTGTGCTGTCGAAATGCTGCCGAAATTTCCGCTACGCGCAAGTGGTATCAGAGCCCAGATTCCAGATCTAGGGTTTTGGAGTTTGGTGGAGGAAGATTCTTGTGTGAAGCTTGGTTCTTGGAGTTCTAGGCTTGGGTGGAGATAGCATTAGGAGTTACCGTTGGAGATTTCGCTTTCCTCGTGTGGATAGGAGATCTATTTGGGATCCGATCTAAGGTTCACTTGGGTGGTTCCTAATTTCTTTCAAATTTGTTTTTTCTCTACAATTTGGAGTTGGTTCGCAATGGGAGAACATGGTGAAAGCAGCAAATCGATGGCGAGTACAATACAAGTTAGTTTTCAGAACACTAAGATTAGTGTGGTGAAGTATGACGGCAAAATCAACTTTGGTTTGTGGATGAGCGACGTACATGATGCGCTCAATGCTCAGAATTTGGAAGAGACCATCATGGTCCACGAGAAGCCACCAAAATATGATGAGGTGATATGGGAGAAGATGAATAGGAACACGTGTAGGGTGATTAGATCTTGTTTGGAACAGGAACTGAAATATGATGTGATTGGAGTGACGTCTACAATGAAGATGTGGGAAATTCTCAACAACAAGTATCTTACGAAGAGTGTTGAGAACAGGTTACACTTGCTGCGAAGACTCTTCAGATTTCAGATGTCCAGAGGCACCTCACTAGTGGCGCATGTGAACAACTATACTAAGTTGTTGTCGGACTTGGCAAATATTGATGATAAGATATCGGATGAGTACAAGGCGATTATTTTGTTGGGCTCCTTATCGGATAAGGAGTATGATACATTTGTGCTCATTTTGTTAAACGGGAGATCTTCTATCAGCTATAGTGAAGTGACTAACGTATTGACCAATTACGATTTGAGAAGGAAGAATAAGGAGACTTCCCGCGCTAGTATTTCAGGAGAGACCTTGTCGACGAGAGGTAGAAGCCCATATCCGAAAGGTGGTAATAGAGGAAGGTCAAAGTCAAGAAGCCACCACTAATTAGCAAAGAACTAATGTGCATTCTGCAAGGAGCAGGGCCATTAGAAGAGAGACTGCCCAAAGCTCAAGGAGAAAGAGAATGGTAAGAAAAAGGGCCCGAAGGCCAATGAGGTGAATATTGCAAAATACGATGATTCAGATGATTCATGCTTTTCTCTACTGATTACTGTAGGCATCGAAAATTGCCTATAGGTCTCCACGAAAAGCTCAGTGTTAAGGAACGACGATGAACGTCACTATCCGGTTCACAGGAGTTCGATTGATGTCGGTGAACGCTTGAAGTGAATCGACAAACTACGTGAACTAACAGAATTTCGGAATAACGAAGGTACAGACTAATCGGGAGCCCCGCGATGTTTACCAAAGGAACAACGCCCTTCGTGTCTCAGATGATCCAACCATCGGAGTTGATTGAACTCCTCGTCGACTTCCCAACGTACTTCGAATCACTCAAATCCGAGTTCGGACGAAGGATTTACAGCGGAAACGGACAAATACACCATAACGGAGTGTCTCGGACTAACGAGACACCCTAAGGTGTCTCGGCCAAGGCCGAGACACCCCAGGGTGTCTCGGCTAGGGTGTCTCGGCTCAGGTGGAGACACCCTGGGGTGTCTCTAATGCAGAATTAGGCCTTTGTGTGATTTTAACCGCCCGGAACCCCTCAAGCCTATAAATACAAGCCTTAGACCCTTATTTTTTGAGATCTGGAGTTTTGGAGAATTGGCGAAGCCCTGCCGGACTGAAGAGTGATCGAGTTCTTTAACGCAAGAGATCGAGAGTCCTCAGATCTGCATCACCCGTACCCGATCCTTAGGATTATCCCGTGGCGGTAATTCTAAGAAGAGCAATTATCTCGCTTTTGTCGAGATAGGCGCTTCTGTTTCTAGATCTCCTCGCGAATCGACGAAGCTCTGAACCTGATCTGACTGCTAGGTAGTCCATGGATATCAACATCCCCGTCATAGGCTAAAGACCCACGCAAGCAAGAGACGACGAACGGATCTTGTGTTATTTTCGAGAAAGTTGTAATTTTTCATCTTTTCTTTTGATTAAGATCTGAATTCTTTGTAAAGACTAATATTATAATGAGTTCAGCAATGAAGGTAACTTTTACCGAAAACAAACTGGCGACCACAGTGGGAGCCAACAGCCTCGTTGCCGAGGCTGTCGTAACGCAACCGGCATTCAAGATCCGGGTGAATGAAGAGATCGAATACGAGTTCGATCAACAAAAGTTTGAAGAGTACCTCTCTTCCTCCTCCTCCAGATCTGCCTCTCCAAACAGGCGCAGGAAGGCATCCTCTTCCAGAAATATTCGCGGGACCTCCGGCTCGAAGATCCAAGATCCCCTTGTCGCTGCTGCACCTGCGCCCCGTGACGTCCCTGCAGCGTCCAAAGAGGTCAAAGCTGCAGATCCGGACCTCTCATCCGCCGTGAAGGTAACTGCTGAAGGTGCTCCAACTTTGTCGAAGAGGGCGCGCCTAAGACGTCGTCAACGCTTCGCCCGACAATTGGCCAAGGCTGCAAAGTCGATGGACGGAGTCCGCTATACTGAGGACCTGAAATCAAGGCAGCGCCAGGAGCAGCAACGGCAAATCGTCAGCCTCTCCTCTAAGGCGGAGACGAATGAATGGGTTCGTGTAAAGAAGACTCGCTCCACTCTCGAAGAGCGAATTAAGAAACACCGCGCATTGCTCGTGCATGCCCGAGTCCTTCTGCAGAAAGCGGAAGAGATGCAGAAAGAAGAGACGATCAAAAAGCCGCCTACACATAAGCGGGTTTGGGTGCCAAAGACAAAACCAGCACCTAAGGTAAAAGTGGACGGAGTTATCGTCCAGCCTACTTCAAATCCAGATCCCGTTTCCCCTGTCCCCGCACCTCCGACGGAGTCAGGAAAGAACATGGGTCCCACAAGATCCATAATTCCTTTGAAGGATCGTCTCGGTCCTTTACCAGAAGATCGAGGTAAAACACCTGTCAAGGAGCGATTGGGACCGTTGAAAGGTCCCCAAACAACAAACCAAACTGGGGGTCGTACCAATCCCCCTAAGAAAGATAATAAAGGGAAAGCCCCTGTTACCGACCGCATTGGATTACGGGTTAAAGTTCAAGATCCTATTAGGTTTTCACGCTCACAAAAGCGTAAACCTGAACGAGCGACTTTTGAAGACGCCAATAAAGCGTCATATTCTCAGAGGGAAACGCATTCGTCTGATGATGATAATGTTATTCCTGAGAAGGCGTGCCAACACTCTATGGGTTGCTCCAGTTATCAAACTGATGAGTTGTACTATAGGGCTGGGGGTGCGAATAAATCCCGAAAAAGAAATGTTCGAGACACGGATCCTCACTGTCCGTGTGCCAACATAATTAAAGCAGTATTATCGGAATGCTGCTGTTCTAAAACCCCAAAAAGAGTCTCGGTGTTTGAGAGAATCTCTACCAGGGCGTCCGAGGCCAAACCAAGGCATTTCCGCAGGAGGAAGCCCGTCCACCAAGATGATGAATTTCCAGAAGTGTCCGTTAATATGACCGGCAGAGGGAAATCGACACGACACTTTAGCCCAGATCAGTTTGCCGAAGTATCCCAGCGTATGACTCGGTTGCGATCAGGGACCAATAGGCGAAAGAATTACCAAAAGATGCAAAAGGGACTGCCTTTGGAAGAGGAGGTGTCAGATGCTGGTTCAGATTCTTGCTCGGCTATAGCGTCCGATGACACAGCATCGAGTGCGGGACAACCCTACGAGTCATTTATGATCAGCGCCGAACAAGTAACCAAGATGCTTGAAGAGGCCCTGACTAAGCAGAAGGAAAGTTTCAAGTTCGAGATGGAGATGGTCATGCAGCAGATGAGAGAGATGCATGACCAGCAAATCGCGGCACTGACAACTCACCAAGGAGAACCCGGTCGTCGTAATAATCCGAATCAAGATGAGAATGAACGGGAAGAGGATAATGTCAATATCCCTCCTGTCAATAACAGTAACGGAGGCGGTCCCTTGGATGATAACGCGAAGGAGGACCACGTTACTTCTTCCCGAAGCCACTCGAAGACAGATACAAGTGAAGACAAGAAAATGAAGGACTTGGAGAGCAAAATCAACGCGTTGATGAATGCTCAAGAAGTGAAGAGGTCCGGCATGCCATGTCCATACCCAAAGGAGTGAGAATTAATTCCATATCCGGCAAAGTTCAATTTAATCAACTTCACGCCGTTTGATGGAAAGGGTTCCCCTACCCAACACTTAATATATTTTAAGTCTCATTTAGGAATAATCTCCGAGAATGAACCTTTAATGGTGCGGTCTTTCGTTGGGACTCTTCGCGGAGCAGCCTTCGATTGGTACCGTCGCCTCAAGCCGGGGAGTATTAGCAGTTGGGATGACATGGAAGATATGTTTCTGACGAACTTCTTCGATGACGACACCGAGATTTCGATCAGTACACTATTTGACGAGAAGCAAAAAAATGGTGAGACGGTCGAAAACTTCGTGAAGAGATTCCGAAACAAAGCAATGAACTGCAGAGATCCGGTCAGCGAAGACTTTATTCTCGAGACTTGTCATAATAATCTTTCATTGGACATCCTCGAAGCTATGGGAATGACACCACCGAAGAGTGCGAGGAGAACGAGCCAAGCGATTTCTTAAAAGGAAGAAAGCGGAAAGAGGTCAAATAACAAATAACGCTCCGCAACAGAACTTTGTCCCTAAGGGTAAGGGAAAAACACAAGCGAATGCTGTGGACGCAAACCAAACATTCGAGGTGCAAGCACAACCGCAACAGCAGCAACAAAAGGCGTCTCAACAATCAAGGTGGCAGCAGCAGCCCCAGAAGCAAAAAGCCGCGGAGCCGAAATTCCCAAAGGTCTATTCGTTCAAAGAGGATGAAGTTCCCGGTATCTTTAAATACCTCATAGAGAACAACAAAATCAAGTTGCCTCCGGTCCAAGATCAGGAAGATGCTAAAAGAATTAATGATTCAAAATACTGCGCATTTCACAGAGCGGTGCATCATCCTACCAAGGCATGCTACGCCCTTAAAGATAAGATCCAAGCCCTAATCGATGTTGGGGTCATCACTATGAAGCAACCTAAAGAGAAGAAAGTAGGTGTGAATACAGTATCGATTAGCTTCGGTTCTGTTCTCTTGAACTGATTCCAACGTGAGCCGGTAATAAATGCAACAGTGAAGACGGTGAACGATGATCCTCACAAACAACGCCAGAAAGGACTTGTACCACACACAGTCCCGAATGGCGAGATTCTTTGGGTTCATCCGGATTTGATTGGGGATGAACAATGGACTGGAGCCTCTTTCAAGAAAAGGTCAAAAGGAAAAGGGAAGTCTTGTTATGGAGCTTCTGCTATTCCAAGAGAAGACGACGAAAAAATTCCAGCCTTCCCGCTTTCTGAAGATGAGCAGGAGGCCTTTGTAACCCAGAGCGGGAATGAATATCACTACAAATATCCGGATGCTTCTGAGCAACTGGCTAAGCAGGGGGCAACCAAAACCGTTCCCTCCAAGACATTAGCAGAACTGGGAATTGTCGTAACTCCCCCAACACCTGTAGTTACGGAGAAAGTCCAGCAAAAGAAGAAAGGGAAAGAGCCTTTACGCCAAGAAGCCTAAAACCCGAGGCAGTCTCGATTCAATCATCCGATTGGGAGAGACAAACCGGGAAGTGCAAGCTCTCCGCCCCGTTTCGACATCATGGCGCAGTTAGCTAATATACCAGCTAGGATAACCCTATACGAATTATTACGTCTTTCAAAGGACACAAGGAAAGCATTGCAGGAAGCCTTTAACGACTCTGAAGCTTTCTTGACTCGAATCAAGCCGTCTTCTGAAGAACCAGAGCCGTCGGTTCAGCACTGTAATCTCGCGGCGCACCATTTCCCCTGCATTTCTTTTACCAAGGAAGACATACAGACGAAGAACTCGAAACATGATCAGCCTTTGTATTTCACCGGCCACATTGGCTCCAGCGTTGTCAACCGGATCCAAGTTGATCCGGGTTCCGCCGTCAGTATCATGCCATTCCGATTAATGCATAATCTCGGAATACCGACTAGTAAGCTAGCATCCACGGGCACTATGATCTACAGATTCAACACCAGTGGGTCCAGACCTTTAGGAAAGATTCGAATAAAATGTCAGATCGGGAAGTTACCTGCTACGTGATTGACGCAGAAACCTCCTATAACTTACTATTGGGTCGACCTTGGATTCACGGTAACCTTATAGTCCCGTCAACTCTGCACCAATGCCTCAAGTATGTGGACACAAATAATGAAGTTAAGACGGTGGTCGCGGATAAGCAACCGTTTAAAGGGTTGGAGAATTATTTCACTGATTCCCTTTTATACGGTGCTGAATCCGATACTGAACCATCGGCCCAAGGGACGGACAGCGGGGATGAAGCTGATACCGAAGCTGGGTTTGATTATGATGGTGGTTTTGTATTAAATGACATTGTACCCGTTGTAATCAATCTTGACGATGAAGAATCATCGGAAAGTAGTTGTAATTGGCAACTTGCCGAAGAACTATCAATAAACGATGATTTAGAGTACTTGATGTGTCTTGATAATGTCACTAAAGAGCTTTATGATAACCCTGACTTGTATATGCCACTTCAATCATTTTGCATGACGAAAAAGCAGGTACAAGACCCGTGCGGAACGACGCTAGTCATCCCCGCAGGGACAGGAGGCGGGAAAGAAGTCGTCTACGGTAAAGGAAAAGAATCTCCGATACTTAACCACTTCTTGGAGGAGGAAGACGATGATGATAAACCTACTCCTTATCTATTCAGGTATAACACGAAAGCGCGCAATATGATGGAAAAGTATGAATATGATTTCACGCTAGGAGGGTCTTTGCTTTGGTCGAGGTCCGCGAGTTCCGCCTCGAATGGCTTATGTGCCAAAAGGAAAACCCGATGATTATTATCGTCACAAAAGAGGTCTAGGTTATGTCTCCTCATCCGACGACGAGTATTGCTGGCAAGTCATTGATCAAATTGCTAACAAAGCTAGAAACGGATATTCTTCTGACTCTTCGGCTTGGGATTCCGACGCTAGTCTTGGTGAAATGTTTAAAAAACTAATGTCGAACATGGCTACGGTTGATCCAGCGACAATAGAATAAGACAATCAGATGCCGACTTGGGAAGATCCTTGGGTTCATCACTTAAACATGCAGTACGGTGATAGGTTCGAACAAAGAGAACCTCCTACCGAAGATCAAGTAGTCCAAGTGAATATGGGTAATAAGGAGAATCCGAAACCAATATTCATTAGCGATAGCCTCCCGCCGAAAGAGAAAGAAGAGTTAATCTCCCTTATCAGGGAGTACATTGATGTGTTCGCCTGGAACTATGAAGACATGCCAGGACTCGATCCAAACGTAGCAGTGCATCGTCTTAATATTAAGCTGGATGTCAAACCTATCAAGCAACAACAAAGACGGTTTCGTCCGCAGATGATGGAGGCAATCGAGGCAGAAGTTAAAAAGCTTATTGACTCGGGCTTTGTTAGGGAAGAGCAACATCCCGAGTGGCTCGCCAATATTGTCCCGGTCCTTAAGAAGAACGGGAAGATCAGGGTTTGTATTGACTTTAGAGACCTCAACGCTCCTTGCCCGAAAGATGATTTCCCCCTTCCCATCACAGATGTCATCATCGACAATACGTGTGGGTTCGAGAGGATGTCTTTCATGGATGGTTTTTCTGGTTATAACCAAATAAAGATGTATCCAGATAATGAAAAGCATACTGCGTTTAGAACACCCCTCGGTGTTTTCTGCTACACGGTTATGCCCTTCGGCTTAAAGAATGCAGGTGCTACATATCAGAGAGCCATGTCAAAGATTTTTCAGGAGCATCCCCGAAAGACTGTCGAATGCTACGTGGATGATCTGGTTGTGAAAAGCCGTGACAAGAATGACCACATTAAAGACTTGAAGACCATGTTCGATCTGATGCGGACCCATCAATTAAAAATGAATCCTACCAAATCTTTCCTCGGGATGTCCAGTGGTAAATTCCTTGGGTTCGTCGTCACCACCAAAGGTATTCACATCGACCCCGATAAAGTAAAGGCAATTAACGAGTTACAACCTCCGAGAAACCTTAAGGAACTCAGAGGTTTACAAGGGCGGTTGGTGTTATCCGTCGGTTTATCTCGAACCTCTCAGGAAAATGCCAACCATTCTCTAGGCTCACAAAGAAGGGCGTGTCGTTCGTATGGGACGACGCTTGTCAAAAGGCGTTCGAGAGTATTAAAGAATATCTCTCGAAACCTCCTGTACTCGTTGCACCGAAATTAGGCAAACCGTTCTTGATTTATGTCAAGGCGACGAGCCACTCATTAAGTACACTACTCGCACAAGATGACGATAACGGTCACGAACAGGTAGTATATTACTTGAGTCGGACCTTGGTAGGTGCCGAATCCCGATATCCCATGATCGAAAGAGAATGTCTCGCATTGGTGTTCGCAATTCAAAAATGCGGCATTATCTAGTGGGACAGACTATTTATGTTATCTCTAAAGTTAACCCAGTCCGAGTATTTATGACACAACCAGCTTTCATGAACTGGCGATTAGCAAAATGGGCCTTGCTCTTGTCCCAATACGACTTACATTTTAAACAACAGATGTCAGTAAAAGGACAGGCCATTTGTGATCTCCTAGCGGTTAATCCAACTACAGATACCGCCGAGATATATGACGACCTACCCGATGAAACTCACGAAGTCAACGTAACTTCCCATCAACAGGTATGGAGTTTGTATTTCGATGGTGCCTCTCGGGCGGTTAATATGGCAAGTGCTCTTGGATGTTCTAAGGTTTCCTCCGGAGTTGGAGTTGTGTTAGTTTCTCCAGGAAAACATGTGATGCCTCGAGCCTACTCGTTAACCGAACCATGCTCAAATAATGTGGCCGAATATAACGCGCTGATCATAGGACTCAATTTCGCTAAAGAACTAGGGGTTGAGTATCTTGAAGCTTTCGGTGATTCTCAGCTAATAGTCAAGCAAGTCCAAGGGGAGTATGAAGTCCGAAGTCAGGATTTATTACCATATCATAAGATGACAGTGGAAATAGCAGAATCATTTGAAGGATTCTTCATCGAGCACGTTCCGCGGTTACAGAACACCTACGCAGATGCGTTAGCAGCATTAGCCGTATCTCTGGCGCAGCCTCCCGGGACGGAACAGTTTGTTACGGTAAGGACTCACCAACTCCTAGTGTCGATCTATGATGAAGAGGACAAAGAAGAAGATATCAAGGAAACACACTCAACTCAAATTGAGTATGAACCCCGAGATTGGCGTTTCCCCATCATCGATTACGTCTTGCATGGAATCTTGCCAGAAGACGTGAAGGAAAGAGATTCAATCAGACGAAGAGCACCAAGATTCTACTATAATACGAAGAATCGAACGCTATACCGCAGGGGGTACGATGGGTTGCTAGCACGTTGCTTATCAATTAAAGAAGCTGAAGAAGTCCTTAGAGAGGCACATGAAGGAGAGTGTGGCACACACCAACCTGGCCCCAAGCTTTATGACCGCATCAGAAGAATGAGATATTTTTGGCCTTTCATGATGAATGATGCAATCGCGTATGCCCGAAAGTGTCATGCATGTCAAACACATGCGAATTATATGCATCAACCTCCGGAGCATCTGCATCATTCGGTTACGTCATGGCCGTTTGAGACCTGGGGAATGGATATTGTTGGCCCTATAAATCCTCCGTCAGTCAAAGGTGATCGGTTCATCCTAGCAATTACCGATTACTTCTCCAAATGGGCTGAAGCGGTTCCGCTCAGAGAAGTTAAAACGAGCAACGTCATTGCATTCATCAAGCACCATATCATCTACCGGCATGGTGTCCCGAGACGAATCATACATGACAACGGTCCTCAATTCGTCAGCAATGCATTCATCAAATTTTGCGAAAAATTCAAAATTCAGGACATCTCGTCGACAGTTTACAATCCCACAACGAATGGATTGGCCGAAGCCTTCAATAAGACTATCATAAAGCTTCTGTCAAAACTCGTGAAAACTAATAAACGAGACTGCGATAATAAGCTTAGCGCGGTTCTATGGGCCTATCGGACCACAGTGCGCACACCGACGGGAGCGACCCCATATTCACTGGTATACGTATGTGAAGCTGTCCTTCCATTGGAGATTCAAATCCCGTCACTTCGAATCGCCCTTGCGACCCAAATGACAACCGAAGAGCAACATCAGAAGCGCCTTGAGGAGCTTGAAAGGCTAGATGAAAAGCGTTTAGAGGCTCAACAGCATATCGAATTCTACCAAGCTAGAATCTCTCGAGCTTTCGACAAGAAGGTTCGACATCGGAGTTTCAAAGAAGGGGGTTTGGTTCTAGCCGAAAGGCGGCCTATGATCCTTAACTTCAAGAAGAAGGGCAAATTTGAACCCAAATGGGAGGGACCATTCGTAGTAGAGACAATTTACTCGAGTGACGCATATCGCCTAGTCACCAAGGACGGCGACCGGCTTATGATGCCGATAAACGGTAAATTCCTAAAAAAATACTATCCTTAGTATCTTCAGGATAACTAATGTATCGGGAAGTTCCCGGAAGAATACCACATGTGGTATTCTTAGGGATAACCCAGTCACTGTAGAAGAGATGAATAAGAACTCCACATTCGAACTCCGAATGTCGGAATGTTTCTTCTTATTATTGTCAAATTCTAACCCTCATGAGTTATTTTTGTGAGACGAGATTTAATCCTTTGATAGGTTAATCTTCCCTCACCAAACCATCCACTGATCAAATTAATCGACGGTGGATTCACCAAAATTTCTATCCACCAGTCGTTGGCGATTCTCGGACTCAACATGTTAGGTCCTAGTTACTTAGCATTGAAGTCCCCCTGTGGGTGATAGTACGAGTTGGCATTTTCATTGCTACATGTATTTCACCCTCTTTGCTTTCAGGTCAAACCTATAAAAGTTAGGACCAAAACCAAATTCCTCTCTCGATTCCTCCCATGAACGAGAGGTCCACTTTCAGTTCGGACAATCAAACCTATAAAAGTTAGGATTGTTCCCAATCTCACTTAGTCAAGCCTACAAATACCAGGGCTAAGACCGAGTC
The DNA here is from genome assembly GCA_022839385.1 of Asparagus kiusianus. Lineage (NCBI taxonomy): Eukaryota > Viridiplantae > Streptophyta > Magnoliopsida > Asparagales > Asparagaceae > Asparagus > Asparagus kiusianus. The sequence continues at coordinate 38,470 of BQKN01062265.1, forward strand.
ATCCCCTTTCGATAAACGAAAGTCTGCCTTTGTTCCTTTTTTCACCAAACCTATAAAAGTTAGGGTCGAAATTGGGCTTTCTCCTCAATGAATGATGGATTCTTTTGATTCAAATGACCAATCCTATAAAAGTTAGGGTCGTTTGAACCTTTCCGATTCTCGGAGTGGAGATCCCACTCCTAGTTTCGTCTTTTCGGATTCTGGGGGTGGAGATCCCACCTTGAGTTTCCTTTCCAGCTGTAGGTAGAATATAAAATTCTTCCTCTTCAGTACCGGGAGATAGAATATAAAATTCTTCCTCTCATTTTTTAGTCTGTCTTTGTTCTTAGAAAAAACATAATTCCCAATCTCCAATCCGGGCACTTTGTACACGGGGAATTTTATCTCAACTCCTAAATAGAGATAAGTCTACGCCTAACACGCGTTGCCGGTCTAGTCTTTCGCTGATTGAAAAAGACACCAGGGTCTAAACCCGGGGAATTTTATCCCGAAGCCTAAGAAGAGATAAGTCGTCGTCTAATACGCGGTGCGGGGTACCTTTTCCCTATAAGAATTGGTGAAGCCTATGTATTCGACATCATAGCACAAAGTCTCAGAGAATTCACTCTCTTAGCACAACGTTACATGCGGAACGGATCTAGACAATCCGCATGCTAGCCCGATTCAAACGGTAATCGGTAACGGCACATCAAACCCGTTGAAGGCTGGGGGTTTGCCAAAAATCCCAACGTCTATGTCTAACACGCATTGCCGGTTTAGTCTTTCGCCGATTGAAAAAGACACCAGGGTCTAAACCCGGGGAATTTTATCTCGAAGCCTAAGAAGGGATAAGTCATCGTCTAATACGCGATCGAGGTACCTTTTCCCTATAAGAAATGGTGAAGTCTATGTATTCAAAGTCATAGCATTAGTCTAAGAAAAGCAATTCTCTTAGCGCAACGTTACATGCGGAACGAATCTAGACAATCCGCATGCTAGCCCGATTCAAACGGTAATCAGTAAAGGCATATCAAACCCGTTGATGGCTGGGGGTTTGCCAAAAATCCTGTAAATCTTATCATTGCTGGGTTCAAAATAAATAAAGAAATATCATAAAGGAATCAAACACCGAGTCTCTATTAATAGATCAGGTCAAAGCGTACAATAAAAAGATTATTAGCCCGAAGGCAGTTGGCGACTAAGAACATGAGACTCTAAACTAGAAAGCCTATTTATATAAATCTGCTCAAGTTCTGCCTGCAGACCAGCTCGGACAGATTCTTCAGAACTACTCAAGATCTTCACGGCTTCATTCTTTAACTTCATCAATCTCTCCTGTGTAGATCCTAGCTTCTCGAGTGCCTGTCCACGAGAACGCTCTAATCCAGCCAGTTCTTCTGCAATAATAGTGACGGACTCCTCGGCGTGCTTCAAGGCCTCCTTCAACCTAGTCACTTCCTCGCGACTGGAATCCAAAGAGCTGAGTAATCCGGCTCTATCCGTATCCTTCCTCGCCACAGTAGCCATCAGCTGCGCAACAGAACTCTCATGTGACTGAAGCTCGCAGTCGATGGAAGATCTCAGGTCGCGCCACTGTGCCAGCCTATGCTCCATCTGAGAGGACACGAAGGAAGAAGCTCCATTAGCCTTCAATTCCTTCAACTCTCGGATCTCCGACTCCAGAACAGTAAAATCGGCGGTGAAGGAATCGGCCAACTCTGGATATCCTTCTTCTCTGAACATCGTCATGTGGCGAGAAAAGGAACGCTTGAACTGATCGAAACAATATCCTCGATGAAGAAGTTTCTCGACCATGCCGTTAAAAAAGACGGTAAAAAGGCCGAGGTCTGTACGAAAAATGTCTTTGTCGGGATCGGTATCGGCCAAAAGGGCGCGGACATGCTCATATAGAGAGGATCGAGATCCTACAAGCAACAGTGTGGAAAGCTAAGAGATTATCGAATACGATAAGGAAATTTAAAGGCAAATTCCGAGCATACCAACGCCAACGGAGGTCCCCTCGGGCTGAGGTCCGACAGGCTCCGAGATAATGACAGGAGTAGTCATGGAGGGTATATCAACCCCTGTAGGCAAATCGGTTATACCTCTCGGTTGTGACGGGGAGACACCGCTTTTATGCAAACTATCGATCCCAGAAACTGTAGTGGCATCAGGCACAACGGCTGGTTCTAGAGTTACACGTCTTTATTAGTCAAAATGGAAATTTGGACAAATAAGAAAAATCGGAATGATAAGATCGTATGCATACCTGCAAGCCCATCGTCCTCAGATGCAAGGGGAATGCCAGGAGTCATAAGGGTATCGGTCCCAGTGGCTGGTCCTATGATTACACCCCTCTATTAGTCAAAAAAAAATCAGATAAATGAAAAGGAACATGACGTCCTAGATCGTATGCATACCTGCAAGTCCGTCACTCTGAGGTAAACTAGATATGCCGGGGATCATTACTGAATCAGTCCCAATAACTGGTACTGTAATATTAATCCTTCATTAGTCAGACAAAAGATTAAGCAAAATAAATGGAATCAGATATATACCTGTGAATGAATCACTCTCAAAGGGTGGTCCCACGGTTCCTCTGGTGGCCTGTTCAGCCAGCATGTCGACTAATAATCCAACGTCGGGTCCCGAGAAACTCGGTGCAGAGGCACACCGTTGTTCCTCGAAACCTACATCATGAAAGGCCTCATCCTCAATTGGCTTCTCTATTACGACACCTGTAGAATAATTTAAGTGTTGGATATATGTATAAGAAGATGGGGAAAGAAGGGAAAGCTCAGAAATACCTGCAGCAGGAAAAGAAGATTCTTTTTCCATGCTTGGATTCTTCAAGTAATCTGAAAGAAAGCCAAGCACAAAAAAAATATAATGAATCATGAATTCCCTAACTCTTCTAAATACTACTCGAGGAGGGTATCATCGGATGTAGATATACCTGAACATGGAATGGTGGGCTCAACACTATTCACCTGCTCAGTATCAATGTTTGCATCGACATCCATGGAATCGTCACGAATAGCGTCACACAAGTTGGTTGCCTTTACTTCCAGGTCGGCTATAAATGAGTTGAAAGTTTAGCTTTCAAATGAGTTTGAGATGAAGGACTTAGGCGAGGCGAAGCGCATTCTAGGGATGGAGATCGGCAGAGACAAGAAGAAGGGCAGAATTTGTTTGACACAAGTGGCTTATTTGAAGAAGGTTCTACAACGATTCCATATAGCATGAATACGAAGCCAGTTGGTGTACCTTTGGGAGCCCATTTGAAACTTTCAGCTGGTCTTTCACCAAAGTCAGTTGAAGATCGAGAGTTGATGTCGAACTCTATATGCGAGCGCGGTTGGGAGCTTGATGTACGCGATGGTATGTACTAGACCAGATTTGTCACAGGCGGTGAGCATGATATCGAGATACATGCACGATCCAGGAATGAGTCATTGGGACGCCGTGAGATGGATTTTGAGGTACATTCGAGGTACGTTCAATATTGGTTTAGTTTATGAGCGGGACACTACAGGTGGGTAGTTATGCATTGGCTATGTTGATTCGGATTATGCCGGGGATTTGGATAAGCGTCGGTCTACTACAGGGTATGTGTTCACTTTGACCCGTGCGCCGGTGTGTTGGAGATGCACCTTACAGTCGACGGTGGCTTTGTCTACGACGAAGGCAGAGTATATGGCAGTTACGGAGACTGTGAAGGAGGCTATTTGGCTTCGAGGACTTTTGGAGGAACTTGGTATATCGCAGAGGTCCGTCACTATTCATTGTGATAGCATGAGTGTTATCTATTTGGCGAAGAATCAGGTTTTTCATGCGCGGATGAAACACATTGACGTTCATTATCACTTCGTTCGGGATGTTCTTGAAGATGGAGATGTGGAGATAGTAAAAGTTCACACGAAGGATAATCTGGCAGATATGCTCACTAAGGTGGTTCCGAACAACAAGTTTGATTATTGTCGAAACTTGTTGCATATTCGTGATTGCTGAGGCTGTTGACGGTCATTTGGATGAATTACGTTCGACTTGATTCCTTAGGCAAGAGGATACGTAGGCAGTCTTTCAGATGCAGCCGGGTTTAAATTAGTTGATAGGGGTGAGATAAATTGTTGGGACTCTCGTTCGGATTCTTGGACACAACAAGTGGGACATTTGGATGCTTTGGTGTCGGCTCAGTTTTGAAAAAACTTCACCGAGATGGAGAATTGTGAACGAGTGGGAGGTGGGCCAGACCTACGTAAACGCAACCTTCCCATACGTTTCTTTAATGCGGTTTCACGTGGACGCGTTTTGATTTTAACCGCTGGCCCAAGTTCGTTTTGATTTTAACCGCTGGCCCAAGTTCGTTTTGGCCACAAGCATGCAGGGTTCTCCGGTTATATAAAGGAACAAATACTGTTCCTAGGGTTAAGCGCTGGAGGGTAAAAAGCAGTCCCCGTTTTTTTTTGGTTTTTGGTTTTGAGCAGCCCCTTTTATTGAGGGTTTTGTGCATCCTTTTGTAGAGAGATATTGTGAGGGATTTGAGAGTTTGTTTGAGGGTTTAGGTTGTGAGTGATTGTAAACACTAGTTGTAATCTCTCCCTCTAATAGTAGATCTTCCCCCTCCTTGTCCCGTGGACGTAGGCAATTTGTCGAACCAAGTAAAATTGGTTGTATCGCTTTTGTGTGGTTTGTAATAGCTTTTAGGATCCCTCGAAAGGTCAGTCCTAGAACTGATGAGAGGAAGAGCCGATATCTCACTTTGTTGAGATATTCGCTTCAGATTCTTGTTTCCTTAGTGAGACGGGAATTCTTATTGCGACCTGACTCTCTTGTTGTGCTGTTGAAGTGTTGTTGAAATTTCCGCTGCGTGCAACATGCTTTGCACCGAGTACTGAGCTTCTTTTAGTCGGCCAATATGGTCAGCCAATAATATCCTTGCTTAATGGACCTTCTGGGCCAGGGTTTTTGCACCAATGTGGTTTCTGGATATGCCCTCGTGGATCTCTTTGAGGACGTAGTCCAACTCCTCATGTCGGAGGCGCCGAAGGTAGGGTCCTATGTTGCTACTTGTGTAGGAGAGCCGATAGAGTTGGTCGCTTATGATGGTATATATATTTCAAGGTGCTTCTTTGTAGGCTTTTGGCTTTTGTTCGATCTTTTGGCAAGGTCCCCTTTGCTAAGTATTAGATGATTGGATCCATCCAACATGTCTCTGCCTAATGGTCCATTTGCATGATCGAATTTGGTCTCTTTGGCAATGTTGGGCTGCTTAAGGGTGTCTGTATATATTGGTCCCCCTCGTGGCCCCGAGCTCGAGGAGCCCAGCTTGGAAAGAGCGTCCGCTCGAACGTTGTAGGCTCTCGGGATTTGCTCAATATTAAAATTATCAAACTTCTGTAGTAGCTCTGACTTTCTCCAAGTACCTTGCCATTCTCTTTGGCTTCATAATCTCCTCGCACTTGGTAGACAACAAGTTGCGAGTCTGCGACGATGAAGATGGAGCTAGCTTTGGTCGCTAAGGCCACTCGGAGTCTAGCTAGAAGGGCCTCGTATTCAGCTTCATTGTTTGAGTCTGGGAAGTGGAATGCGATGATGTATTCGAAGATCTGCTTTTCTGGGCTGCGCAACATGACTCCCGCTTCGCTGCCATTTTCTCTCGACGCCTATCCACTTTTACCACCCACCAGTTAGAAAACTCTGGTTGGTCATAACTGGGAGTTCGGTTCTTCTTAGATTTTGTCTTTCTGTTAGGCTTTGCAGTCAGGGTTGTTGTCGGGATAGGAGGAAGCGCCAGTGAGTTATCCTCCAGGCAGACGAGTCAATTAAGAAGTCAGTGAGGACTTGGCCTTTGGTGGTCGTCTTAGGTTCGAACTGGATTTCGTATTCGCTGAGCTTGACAACCCAGCTTGTCATTCTCCCAGACATAGTTGGAGTTTGAGTGCTTTCTTCAGGGGTAGGTTAGTCCATACTAACACAATGTGTGCTTGAAAGTAAGGTCGGAGTCTCCTGATCGTGGTGACTAGAGCAAATGCAGCTCTCTCGATGAGAAGGTAGTGAAGTTCGGCCGCCTTGAGGATGCGGTTGACTTGATCGACTTCACGTTCTCTTCTTCTCGGACTAGGGCCGAGCTAATTGCTTTCGCTGGAACGATAAGGTAGAGATACATTTGTTCCCCTTCTATGGGGCTGCTTGGTAAGGACTGGATGCTGAGATATCCCTTTAGGTCGGAAAGCATTGCTACACTCCTCCGTCTACTGGATGTCGTCTCTAGGCCCTTTGTCTCCCCTCAAGACTTTGAAGAAGGGTAGACTTCTTTCAGCCGACTTGGAGAGGAACTGGCTCAAAGTAGCTATCCTCTCGTTGAGCTTCTAGATGTCCCTTACCGTGTGAGGTTCGGCCATCCCTTTGATTGCTGCTATCTTCTTTGGGTTGATCTCGACCCTCGTTGAGTGATCATGAATCCGAGGAATTTGCCGGAGCGGACTTCGAAGGCGCATTTCACCAGATTGAGCTTCGTTTTGTACCGTTAGAGCACCAAAAAAGCTTCTTCCAGATCTGCAATGTGAGAGTTAATATGTTTAGATTTTACCAGAATATCATCTACATAAGCCTTCATGTTGCGACCGTCTGTTCTTTGAAGATTTTATTGACCAGCCATTGATAGGTGGCCCCCGCGTTCTTAAGTTCGAAAGGCATTACTTTGTTACAGTAAGTGTATTGATTTGTGATGAATGAGGTCTTCTCCTCGTGCTCCGCCATTTTGATCTCGTTGTAGCATGAGAAGACATTCATGAAGTTGAACATCTTGTGACTTGCGCTGCTATTGATGCGCTGGTCGATCCTAGAAAGTGGGAAACTGTCTTTTGGACAAGGTTTGTTGAGATCTGTTTCGGGTCTTTTGATATTGCAATTAACTTAGATTACACTAAAAAGAATATAATGAAACTAAGGAAAAATTTATATTCCTGGGGTTCTTTTCTGTGTGTCAATGCAACATTGATCTTATATTCTATTGACGCACTGACTAAGATGATGAGTCTTTTGCGGTAGATAAGAGCTTAGTGACTTGGAAGATGGCTCAGTCTTCTCTTAGTACTTATGCTCAATTGGATCATAAGTGCGATAGTAATAATCTCTTTATGCGTGTGTGTTGATCTCTCTATGATCTCATTCGATACTAAACATTGAAAGTACCCTAGAGGGGGGTGAATAGGGTATATGCTAATCTAATCCGATTACAAAACCAATTTAAAACTTATTAACAAAATCGTAACAATTATGATATACAATAAGATATAAGAGCAATGATATGCATTTAAACTAAGGGCGATATAAACATGCAACAATGGCGATATGAAAATATACAAGAATAAATGTGTCAATGCCAAATACAAACACAAGAAAATGATCACGAAGTTTGGTCCTTCCGACCTACGTCTTCGCTCCCCACTCCCGGGGACAATCCACTATCACAATGGTTTTTCGATGTTCATCCAAAAACGTTTACACCTCACAGTCGGTTTTCTACGTTCACCGACAAACGTTTACAACTCACACTTGTAACTACATAAATACCACATTAAGTATTGGTCTCTCACGTGTCACCTTCCTCAAGTGTTCGGAATTACCACCACTCCCTAGGCGTTACTACCGACCCCACTCCTCTTGGAACCGACCACGTCTCTCACCTCTACACTCTTCTTGATGTACTTATGTAATACAAAGTGATTCTCACAATAAGGCTCAAATACAAATAATTTGTTCTCTACAATGGATGAGAACTCAATGTAAGCTCACTCTTAAAGATACACTCACCACAATGCAAAATACACTCAATGTGATAATACTAAAAGCTCAATGGTTGTGTGTGTAAATAATGAGAAATAACAAAATCAAATGTAAACTCAATATAAATCTAGCTTGATGAAAATGATGATTAACAAACAATAAATACAAAGCTAGAATTGAGTTTAGAAAAACTTCTCTAAGACAAGAGAGATGCATGATGTTGAAGCCCAAAACCAATGAGATGATCTTCTCCTCTTGTGAAACTTTCTTTACAAAACAAAACACACTTGAAAACTTCTTTAAAACCTTTAAACAAATTGCCCAAAACTTATTTTAACTTTCTTAAGTGTATGTAGAAGTATGAGGGCATGTGGTATATATAGGCTCAAGAAACAAACCCCAAAAATTAAGAAAAACCAAGAAAAAAAGACCAAAAACCCCAAAATCCATCATTCTGAAAAACTAGTCGTTACAATGTTATAAGTCAACTTACTACAGTAATAAATCGACTTATAACTAGCCGTTATAGGCTAAAAAGGTCATATAAGTCGATTTACACTGTTCATAAGTCGACTTATTACATATAAGTCGATTTATAAGTCGACTTAGCTGACAATTACAGTTTTTGGCAGAGTCTTGAAATTTGCGTAGCTGGTTTTGTAAAATCAATTAAAAATAGTAAATCAACTCCAAAAATCATGAAAATTTGAGGGAGGTTTCTAGACATATAGATGAACATGTTAGAGAAAGAATTTCTAAAATATCATTTCTCATTTGTGAGAAATAAATGTTTTAATACAGATATTCTAGATTCTGAAAACTGCTGAAACACTCGATTTTGTAAAATCAATTTGACATAGTAAATCAACTTCAAAAATAATAAAATTTTGAAAAATAGTTATAAACATGTAATAGAACATGTTAGAAAAAGAATTTTTCAAATTGCATTTACCATTTGTGAAAACTCATTATTTTACAAAACTAGTCTAAAACATGAAAACTCAATACACTTGAAATTTGACATTTTGACTCAACCATGTTTTGAAACTTTATGAAATGATTAAAATAGACTTGATAAAAGACATGAAATATTATTATTAAGTCTATAGTCCAAAAGCATAATATTTTTCTAAATACAATAGAATATGAAACATATGAAAGTGTATATGAATATAACTATTGTTTCATATCTATAATACCCAAACAACTCATCCATATGAAAACAAATATGTATGTATATGAATATATATCTATTTGCTTGTAAAAACTTTGTTTGTGGATAAACCAAAAAACAAATAAACCAATAAATTATGTGCATATGATATTGAGCTTGAAGTATTAAACACACATAATATAACACCTAAACTAATTTACTCAAGCAATCTTGATCTTCAATTGAGCTCGTATTGGTAAACTTTACAGATGAAGCTTGATCTAGGATCTTGATTTGAAATGTATTGCTTCACTCCACTATTTCCGCCAACATCCATTTGATATGATCGTTATGACGCAATCCATCCAACCTCTAACCTAGATATTTGTGTAGATTACCTAACAAAACAAATGTAAATACTCGACACACGTTATTAGGAATTGTTTGTAATCATCAAAACAAGATTATAGAGTAGGCTCATAAACATGAGACCTAACAAGGCTAACAATCTCTCCCTTTTTGATGATGACAAACATTTTACACAAAGATATAAAATATGCATGATACAAAAAATATATGTAAAACATCATGCATAAAATCAAAACTATACTCACAATATTTTTCCCCCTTTGTCAACATAAAAAATAGGGGAAACAACAAGAATGAACAGAGTGAAAACTCCCCATATCATAAAGCATAGGTGAGTATACAAAAAAATATAGGGACAAAGCTCCCCCTATCAAAATACCTTAAATGCATATATATAAAAAATATATAAGGCATTAAAATATGAGTATAAAAAATTATGAAAGACTCACATTCAAAAAGGCCATGAGAACACATATTGATATGTCATTATGAAAATTGTGTTTCAAAGCATATGTTAAAAAAAATAAAAAGCAATATATAGATTTACAAAATCAAGAGAATGAAAAACATGAGAATTATGAAAAAATATTTTCAAATAAAAACAAATCATGAGAACCATGAAAATCATGACAATCATGAAAGTTCAAATAAAAAGAAAATCAACCAAATAAAATCATAAATCAATCAATTAAACCATAATAACAAAAATAAACCAATATCAAATTTTGTCATATTTGACAAGAAAACAAGAGAGACAATCATATCAAGTTTTTGAGCTTGTTTCAACCCATATAAATTTTTTTACACTCGGTAAACATGATATGAAAATAAATAACCAATAAGCCTGGAGGGTTGCTCAAACATAAACCTCTCATCAAAATCAAAGCTAATAAAAATTTATAATGTACAATGAAGAACAAAATATTGACTTAGAATTTTTTTTAATTTTGAAAATTTTAAAAACATGTTTTTCAAAACTAATAAATGAAAAATAAAAACGCTAAAAATCTTGGTTTTAACATCAAAAAGATTTTGGCACCCAAATACTCTTGGTGCCGAAAGATTTAGGGACATGACCCCTATCATTTAAGCTCAAAGCCCTAGGGTTATGATCCTTTTTGGACACATTTTGTGCACTAACATGGTCAAAACAATATTCATTCAAATGATCATTTCGATTACAATTCGTGCAATGAAAAGAGTGAAGGTTTGTGTTGATCTAGTGGGCGTGCACGGGAATCATTTGCAAATAAAGATTGTCTTTTAAATTTATTTTGCAAATGAGAAACATCATCAAACAAAGGTGGTCTATTTAAAAAATTTGGCAAGTTTGAACATTTTCTCAAATCAAAATAAAATTTTGCCAAATGGCCAAATCTACCACAAAAATCATATTCAAACACATGTGGTCTTTTAGAAACATTTAGCAAATGTGAAACCTTTTTCAAATCAAAACAATACTTGACCAAATGATCAAAACGACCACAATAATCACATTTAAACACACTAGCATGCTTATGATGAACTTTATGAGTATGCGCATGTATGTGTGATGAAGAAGCCTTATGAGATGCACAAGAAGTATTAGTCTTAGAGGATTTGTGTGTATCATAACAAAATTTAGCAATATGTTCTTTTTGGCCGCAAATGGAACACTTATAAATTTTATCATATATGTGTGCATAGTGAGTGTTAGATTTGGAAGAATTAACACATGATTTTGCACACAAGTCCATAAGTTTCTTATTATTAACAATGCATGTTTTAAGGGTTGAATCTAAGATAGATATACGATCCTAAACATGTTTCAACTCATCATTTTGCACAAATGCATTGTTATTAGAATTAGAACATATATAAGTGTTAGCAAAAGAACTAACTTCATTTTTTATGTTCTCTACTTCTAATATGACATTATCATTTTCATGAGTTAAATTAGCTATTGATGAGGTTAAGTTTTTATTTTCCAAATTTAAAATATCATTGTTTTCGTTCAATAGAGCATTCTCTTTTGTAATGATATCAAATTTGGAAGCTAGCGACTCATGATCGGATTTTAAACTAACATGCTTGCTTTTTAAATCAATAAAGTCACGTTGCAATTTCTTATAATTATGCATTAATAATTCATATACATGTATGAGTTCATCAATAGTAAGTTCATCATCATTATCGGACTCGCATACCTCACTAGGACTATCGCCTAGTGGCCGTGTGCATGATGAGACTCCACATGAACTTGAAGAGGAAACTGCCAAAGCTTGTCGGATCGTCTCCAAGTTTTCTTCATGTGCTTCTATAAATTTCCATAATTTATAAGCACTATCAAATGAATCAAGTTTGTTAGAAAAAAATAAATCAAAAGCGTTACGCTAAAATTCTAACAAGAGCTTATTCATTGTAAACATCTTATGATCATTTTTACTCTACTTAGATTTCTCCGAAGTGGGTATAATATAGGCACCATCTACAATTTCCATAAATCGAAATGTCTAGATCGAACAAAAAGTTTAAATCTAACACACCATTGAGCATAAAGGAATTATCTAAACAAGGAGCAACATTAATGACATAACCTAAGCTAGGTGCACCGTGCATATCCATTATGTGTTACGCAAGCAATATGAAAATTATTAACACAAGATTAGCAACAATATGAAAGATTGGATTTTTAACTCAAGACGATTAAGCCACAAATCAAAGAGCACCAAGCTCTGATACTAATTAAAAGTATCCTAGAGGGGGTTGAATAGGATATATGCTAATCTAATCCGATTACAAAACCAATTTAAAACTTATTAACAAAATCCTAGCCATTATGATATACAAAAAGATATATGAGCAATGATATGCATTTAAACTAAGGGCGATATAAATATGCAACAATGACGATATGAAAATATACAAGAATAAATGCGTCAATACCAAACACAAACATAAGAAAATGATCACAGAATTCGGTCCTTCCGACCTACGTCTCCGCTCCCCACTCCCGGGGAGAATCCACTATCACAATGGATTTTTGATGTTCATCCAAAAATGTTTACACCTCACAATCGGTTTTCTATGCTCACCGACAATCGTTTACAACTCACATTTGTAACTACACAAATACCACCTCAAGTGTTGGCTTCTCACGTGTCACATTCCTCAAGTGTTCGGAATTACCATCACTCCCTAGACTTTACTATCGACCCTACTTCTCTTGGAACCAACCACGTCTCTCACCTCTACACTCCTTTTGGTGTACTTGTGTAATACAAAGTGATTCTCACAATAAGGCTCAAATACAAATAATTTGTTCTTTACTATGGATGAGAACTCAATGTAAGCTCAATCTCAAAGATACACTCACCACAACCCAAAATACACTCAATGTGATAATACTAAAAGCTCAATGGTTGTGTGTGTAAACAATGAGAAATAACAAAATCAAATGTAAACTCAATATAAATCTAGCATGATGAAAATGATGATAAAAAAACAATAAATACAAAGCTAGAATTGAGTTTAGAAAAACTTCTCTAAGACAAGAGCCAGAGAGATGATGTTGAAGCGTAAAACTAATGAGATGATCTTCTCCTCTTGTGAAACTTTCTTCACAAAGCAAAACACAATTGAAAACTTCTTTAAAACCTTTAAACTAATTGCACAAAACTTGTTTTTAACTTTCTTAAGTGTATATAGAAGTATGAGGGCATGGGGTATATATAGGCTCAAGAAACAAACCCCAAAAACCAAGAAAAACCAAGGAAAAAGACCAAAAACACCAAAATCCAGCATTCTGAAAAACTAACCGTTATGATGTTATAAGTCGACTTGCTACATTAATAAGTCGACTTATAACCAGCCGTTACAGGCTAAAAAGGTCATATAAGTCGACTTACACTGTTCATAAGTCGACTTAGCAGACAGTTATAATTTTTGGCAGAGTCTGGAAATTTGCGTAGCTGATTTTGTAAAATTAATTAAAAATAATAAATCAACTTGAAAAATCACGAAAATTTGAGGGGAGTTTCTAGACATGTAGATGAACATGTCAGAGAAAGAATTTATGAAATATCACTTCTCATTTGTGAGAAATAAATGTTTTAATACAAATATTCTAAATTCTGAAAACTGCTGAAACACTTAATTTTGTAAAATCAATTTGATATAGTAAATCAACTTCAAAAATGATAAAATTTTAAAAATAGTTATAAACATGTAATAGAACATGTTAGAAAAAGAATTTTTCAAATTGCATTTCTCATTTGTGAAAACTCATCATTTTACAAAACTAGTCTAAAACATGAAAACTCAATACACTTGAAATTTAACATTTTGACTCAACCATGTTTTGAAACTTTATGAAATGATTAAAATAGACTTGATAAAAGACATGAAATATTATTATTAAGTCTATAGTTCAAAAACACAATATTTTTCTAAATACAATAGAATATGAAACATATGAAAGTGTATATGAATATAACTATTGTTTCATATCTATAATATCAAAACAACTCATGCACATGAAAACAAATATGTATGTATATGAATATATATCCATTTGCTTGTAAAAACTTTGCTTGTGGATAAACCAAAAAACGAATAAACCAATAAATTGTGTGTATATGATATTGAGCTTGAAGTATTAAACACACATAATATAACACCTAAACTAATTTACCCAAGTAATCTTGATCTTCAATTGAGCTCGTCTTGGTAAACTTTACGGATGAAGCTTGATTTTGGATCTGACTTGAAATGTATTGCTTCACTCTACTATTTCCGCCAACCTCCATTTGATATGATCATTATAGCGCAATCCATCCAACCTCTAACCTCCAACCTCCAACCTCCAACCTGGATATTTGTGTAGATTACCTAAAAAAATAAATGCAAACACTCGACACATGTTGTTAGCAATTGTTTGTAATCATTAAAACAAGATTAGAGAGTAGGTTCATAAACATGAGATATCCCCTCCTTTTATATACCAAAAGAGAGTTAATGGTCTTTAATTGTGGATTAAGTGACCATTAAAATAGGAGGTAGTGGGGAGCGGTTATTCTCTTAAAAATAGTCTTTAAACGGCTATCTGGCTGGGTTTGCTGACTTGGCGAAGCTCGCTGAAGATGTCTAGGCAAAGTTCACTGATGATGTTCAGGCGAAGTTCGCCGAAGACGTTTGGGCATGGCTCGCTTGGACGTGGGTGAGCCTTCTTTGGAACTGTGAATGACTTGGTTCACTTGGGTTGTCATGAGCGAAGTTCGTTGGTTGGCGAGCTTCGTCTATGAGTTTAAATCTGACACAGAATTCAACTCATGATTTGGCTGACTAATGACGCCTTTTGACTCGGCCTGGGGCTTGAATTAGGAGTCGACTCGCTCTTGACTTGGTCAAGTCGAGTCGAGATGGGCTGCATGGCGAGGTTCACATGTTTTGTTAAGCGACCTTCGCTACAGCTTGTTGTAGGCTCGGTTTTGGGCTCATTCGAAGTGTTTAGCATATGGGCGTTCATTTCTTGGATCCAAGCTAAATATTGGCCTAGGTAAGAGCATATTTTAACCATCTACAAGGTTAGTGAAATCGACACATTCTCCACTTGTCGTTGGACCTCTCGGATGAACCCGACCTTCAACAGTAGATCGACTTCTGCTGTGGCTCGCTATCTCTTGGGCCCTAAGTGCCTCTTATGCCGAACTTGTTTGCACTTTGCAGTGCTGTTCGGCAGATAGCTTATGAGTCATCACTTCTAGATCAATCCCAGACATGTCCTCGGGTCCCCAAGCAAAGACATCAGTGTTCGCATGGAGGAACTCAATGAGTGCCCCTTGCAGCAATTCAGGTAATTCTGATTCGATCTGGACCTTGCTTCATCTGTGCCGAGCAAAATTTCGTCCAGCTTTTCGATGTCCACTCTCTTTCTTCATCCTTCCGTAGTTATGCTTGAGATTTTTCAATTGGTAGGGTTTCTGATACTTCTTTCCCCTTCATGGAGAGCATGTAGCATGAACGGGCTTCCTGCTGATTAGTTCGGACCTTGCTGGCTCCCTTGGGGGTCGGGAACTTCATCATATTGTGATATGTGGAGGGAATGGCCTGGAGATCATTAAGGGATGATCTTCCCAAGATGACGTTATAGCCCAATGTTACGTCCATGACAATGAATTGGACTTGGTTGGTAGATTGGCATGGTTATTCGCTGATGACCATGGGCAGTGTGATCACTCCTTCGGGTTGGACGGAATGTCCTGAGAAGCCAACTAAGGGGCTCGGGCATGACTGCAGTTGTGATCTGCTAATATCCATCTATTTGAATGCGTCGATAAATAGGACAGCTATGGAGCTCCCGGTGTACACCGTGATCCTCTTGACCCGGAACCCGTTGATTTGGGCATTGATGATGATTGAGTCGTCGTGAGGTGTCATTACGCCTTTCAGGTCGGCGTTGCTAAACGTAATGGATTAGTCCACCTTTAGCTTTTTCTCGTACACATTTACTTTGAGAGCACGCTAGGCATACTTCTTCCGGGCGTTGTTAAACATTCGTCCAGCAACAAGTCCGTCGCTGATTGTGTTGATTGTACCCCTATCACCGGCCTCACTCGGCTGGTCCTGGCATTGATCCGGTTAGGGTGACCTTGATCTCCTCTCTGGCCTTTCCTGGTTAGACCGCTCGTTGCCACGATTGCTGATGTATTTCTTCAACAACCCTTTATTGATGAGCTCCTCAATGTCCCTATTATGACCTCGCAGTCGTCAGAGTCGTGGCCGTGGTCTTGGTGGTATCAACAGTATTGTCGAGAATCCGTGTTCTGACAGTTGGAAGCCATGCGTGGGGGAACCTTGGTGAGGTGTCCCTCACGCTGGATCTGGTACAATATTTTTGATAGCAGAGCATTGAAGGGGGTGAAGGTTGCTGGCTTCGCGACATCTTTCCTTTGATCTCTCCTATCTTACTGGCTTGACCTGGAATTGGACTCAGGTCGATCAGACTCAGGCTTCTTGTTTTTAGAGGACTCAACCTTTGAGGCTTCTGCTCGGGCCGCCATCTTGTGCAGTCGACCGTCTTTAGCGTTCATGTAGACTCTGGCTCGGGCAATGAGCTAGTCGAAGTTGGAGATGAGGTTGACAATGAGAGAATTCGCCAGCTTCTCATTGTGTAGACCCGCGAAGACTACAACCATGGTCACCATGTTGCGCAGACACTCTTGAAGTAGTCCTGTAGAGTTTCGTAGGGCTTTTGATGGATATGCAACAGGAGAGAAGAGGGTGTCTTGTTCTTTGTGTCTGCTAAGATATAGTGGATGAACTTTTGGGTGAGCTCCTCATAACAGCAGCTTTGATTTCTTCATCAGTAATAGCCTGCATGAGAGTCCTCCTATACTCATCCGTTAGACAAGAGCCATTTTGAATGATTTCCAAACTAGATGAGATGACATTAGTATTAGTTGTACCTATCAATCCTTGATAAAAATATAGTACCTCCTCCACAATCAAATTACTCTCAGTAAGCCTACGCCCATCCTCAGTATACACAAGGACTTTATTAGCATGCCTTTGAGATCTTATAGTTGAAATGGATTATGATGTGTGCGACTTCTACTAAGTATTCTATAATTTTCAATGGTAGTCTTCTTGACTATTTCCCAGGTAGAAGGAGGTTGAGGCAAGGTGACCCCTTATCACCTTACCTATTTGTCCTTAGTATGAAGTATTTCTCAAGGTGTCTGAAGGGGTTGTGTCACAATAAAATGCTTCAATTCCATCCAAAATGTGCTTAGTTGAAAAATTAATCATCTAGCTTTTGCTGATGACTTGCTGTTATTTGTTAGAGGTGAGTTTACATCTATGAAGCTATTGCATGATTGTTTCTCTGTTTTCAGTCAACAATCTGGATTACATGCTAATCCCAAGTCTTCCATTTACTTTGGGGAAGTTAGTTTGAGTACTAAACAAAGGATACTTGAATTGGGATATGTTGAAGGAACCTTACCTATAAGATACTCAGGTATGCCTATGGTAAGTAGAAGGTTGTCTTTAAGTGATTGCATCTCTATGGTGAATAAAATTGCAGCTAAAGTTTTAGCAGGCAAGGAAACTCTCATATGCCAGAAAAGTGCAACTGGTTAAGAGTCTTCTGTTTGGGATACAAGTTTACCGGTCTAGTAACTTTGTATTACCAAAAAGTATTCTTAAACAAGTTGATGCTGTATGTAGAAGGTTCATCTGGGCGAGCACCCATGATTCATGCAAAATTTCACTATTGCTTGGGAGTCCTTGTGTAAGGGTGTAAATCAGGGTGGTCTAGGGATATTCTTTGTCGTAGGATGGAGCGATGCTGCTGCATTGAAGTGGATATGGGTTGTCAGTGAGAAAAGATTTACTATGGATCAGGTGGGTTCATGGAAACTACTTAAAAAGGCATGATATTTGGCATGTTCAAGCTAGACTGGTGACTATTGGGCTTTGAAGCAACTCCTGAAAGTGAGAAACTTGTATCTAGTGAAATGGAGGTCTTACGAGAATTTGCTTCTAAAGTTCTGGTCTTCATCTGGGAAATTTAAAATGGCTAAAACTTATGGTGATATTGTTTCCTCCTCGCCTACTGTGCCATGGTATAGAATGGTTTGGGGTTCTCTTAATGTACCAAAGCATGCATTCATTTTTTGGTTGATGATTCGAGAAAGACTACTTACCCAAGACAGGCTCATAAAAATGGGGATTTTATCAAGGAATTGCTGCTCATTGTGTAGACTTGATATGGAAATCCATGAACACTTGTTTTTTGAATGCATTTTTTCTACAGAAGTTTGGTGGGATATCATGAATTGGCTGGGGTTTAAATATAGGACCTGTGTATGGCATCATATCAAAGATTTATTTACAGTTCAATGAAAGAGGAAAAAGCTGCTTCAATTTGGTGAGAGGGTGTGCTTTAGCTACTACAGTTCATGCAAGTTGGATTGAAAGAAATTCAAGAATGCACTTGGGTGTATGCAGGAAGCTATAGTTAAGTGGATCTGGGATATCATGAATTGGCTGGGGTTTAAATATAGGAGCTGTGTATGGCATCATATTAAAGATTTATTTACAGTTCAATGAAAGAGGAAAAAGCTGCTTCAATTTGGTGAGAGGGTGTGCTTTAGCTGCTACAGTTCATACAATTTGGATTGAAAGAAATTCAAGAATGCACTTGGGTGTATGCAGGAAGCTATAGTTAAGTGGATCAAGACTTGTTGTCTTGTGGCTGTGTATAATAACCCAGTTCCTATTGAGTTTAAAAGCTGGGTTGACACTGTAATAGTTGGTATTATTGGTGTCTTTTTAGTTTTGCGTTGCTCTGCTCCTATGTTGATTGAGGTAGCTTGATAGTTATCATTGTCTTGTAGTATCCTGGGCATGCCTGGGATTAAATTTTGTACATAATGCTTACAGGGGATGAATAAAATTGTTCATTTACCTTAAAAAATGTTCCACATCTTGGCTCCGCGGCTGAGCGTGATAGGGAAGGCTATGCATATGACTGGCTCAAACACATGCTGCATACTCATCTAATCAAAGAAGTTTTGCGCATGCTCGGCCATTCACTCTCTCCCTTGAATTTCTTATTGCTAGACATTTTGAATTTGGAACATGATGCGTTCGTGATCTCATCGGTTAGGGGGGTGTTCTCCCTAATTGCTTCTATCACTTGATTGAAAGTCCAATCATATCCAGTAGTTCAGTTGGCTGCCGAAGGGTCCACGTAGGTGTACTGCACACCTTGCAATAGATAGAGTATGATGAGGATCTCGGTGCATCCTGGAACTGAGGAATCTGTTGTTAGGAAATCTGATATTGAGGAACATGATGTTGAGGCATCTGATGCTATGGAATCTGGTGCAAATTAGTCACGAAGTGGTTTGTTGCTGCGGCTGCTATGGGGTCATTTCTTTGGCCCGCTTTTTCTCTGCAAATTGCTACAATTGCTCCTCGGGGAGCGGGGTGAATGGCGACGGAGGATGGGGTTGAAAACAACTGAGAAGTTTAATCACGAAGGAGTTAAGTTGGTGCTGGAGCATCATTGATATCCTTCGCGAGGTTTCATCTAGTTGGGCTTGTTTGACATAGCTCGAATCGGAAGATTCCCCTTGAGTGAAGCCTGAGAGATATGCGGGTGATTAGAATCAGCCATTATCTCAAGAGAAGAAAAGGCCCCGTAGTAGGCGCCAAACTGTTAATGTACGAAAATTAGTATGAGGTTTAGGAAGGATTTAAAGGGCCCTTAATCTCTTCTGATGAGTAATTATCTTGAAGGGTGTATTGCGCTATGATGATCTGCACAGAACAACAAAGATTAGAGACCCTGAAGGTAGTTTCCTCAGATGAACCCTCCGACGCTCAAGTCAGTGACTAGTTTGATAATCTGAAGAGAAGAGCAAAATAGTCTTTTGGGGTTTTTTTGGTGTGTACCTCTGAACAGCAAAAACCATGCTACTTATAGGTTACGGAGGGTATTTGGGTAATTTATCCGATTTGTTGATCTAACACTATGCAGTCGATTTACATGTGTCCGAAATGGATTGGTTGTAGATGGAGAACTGCACTCACATTATTAATGTGACGATGACAGAATGGCGAGAATGTGGGCGTCACTGTCGGAGGGCCATCATGATACCTAACCATGCATTAAATGTGAGTGGTTAGGTGACGGAATATGGACGCTACATTGTTCATCATTGAATGTCATCACTGTTTGATGAGACTGCCATTCTGTGTTCCTGACTTGAGGACGCCCTTCGACCCGACTCAGATTTCTCTAGGGAGATGGACTCAATGATGCCCTTCGTCTCGAACCCGGGTTGTGCAGACTTGTTGGTCTAGCTGGCAGCCTAAGCTCGTGCAGACCATCTGATTAATCCTAGTACTTATGCCACGTGTCCGTTTTAGGGATATGATGATTTTCAGGGTATAACAGGTTCCCTGTTAAGCAGTTTCCTACAGAGAATTTTTGGGTGTTAATAGATGCTTTCATTGAAGTTATTACTGTCAGTTCTTTTGGGCCATTTATGGAGCTATTTATTTTGTTTTGACAAACTAGGGAGAAGCAAATACTTGCCCTATGATGGAATTTGTTTTTGCCTTCTATGAGAGGTTATCATTTGGTCTCTTGATCGACTAACAACCACCTAGTCTTTGTAAAAAAACTAAAGAAAACTCAAGCGGAAGAGAATTAACTTTGAACTATACTCCAACCTAGCATAAGGTTAAGTTTAGCGTTTTTTTTAGCTGTGCATTTTACTTGCTAACGCATTCTTTTTCATATATAATCTTTGTTTGTTAGCAAAAACTATAGCAAAATAATTGTGGCATGCACCATGGATATGATTATTGTATAACTCAACATTGTGCTCCTAGTTAAGTAAGCCTCAGAGCTACCGACGCTTGTGGTTAGAACGAGTCTTCAAGCCTTTGCTCGGATGGATGTTTCCTAGAAGAAACTTCAAAACAAAAAAATATCTTAAAAGAAGCTTACAAAATTGTAGGGACTTAGAAAGATTAGGGAGAGAGAGCTCCATAGGAGTTTTTTATTCTCGATTGTGTGCTCATAATGGGTTTTGGGAAAATTCCTAACAGAAATCATAGGCTCTCAAAGGGTCCTTGTATTTATAGTATCTTGGAGGGGAAACTGCTGAGACTAGTTTAGTGATACCTGAAAATATTCATCTGACTCGATAGCTAATTCCTTGTTATTTTATATCCCTTCAATATTGGAAGGTTAAATATGATCTTAACAAATAATCAACAGAAAGCTTACAAACCGCACCCACAACTACAACTATAGCTGCAACTGTTTTGGCAAGTTAGGGTAGGGATGTGCTACAACCAAGTGTACTATACCGCATATAATTGTATATTCTAATCAAGTGCTTTGACAAATTGACTTCTTTGTGTAACATTGAGTTTTATATTGTTTTGCTTTTAATTTGTGTGTTTAGACGTACGTGGGAGAGGAGAAAGACCCTAACTCCTTACATGTGGTGGATTTAAAAATGACTTCCAAAAAGACCCTGACTTCTTATAGTGGTCTACATGTATATTTGCTTGGGTGAAATCTTATCAATGAGTTCATAGTAATAAATTTGTCATTTTTAGGAATAATGTATGTATTAGTATGGACCTTATTATTGATGGTTTATTATAATTGGATGTGATAAACCTTCTGACTATAAATTTACTTTCCTTCTATTATAAATGTTGAATTTTGAAATAAATGGCGGGAAAGATTAGAAAATGTAAACCATTTAACAATTAGGAAGACTATTAACCTTAACCTAATATTCAAATCTTTATCAAAATATCCTTCAAAGTGTGAAATCTATGTCCATGATAAGCTTGTTAAGAAATTCTTTTTGTTTGTAAGCAGGTTCTAAACCTCCCGAACTTATTCATATTGATAATATGCGTGACTAAAACAAAATTCTCATTAGAGGTGGTAGAAGATACTTTATTACCTTTATAAATGATTATTCTAGTTAGTGTTACACTTCCTCAAATTCAATGATAACGTATTAGATATTTTTTACGCTGTATAAAGGCGAATCAAATGACCAAATTGAGAAGAAGATTAAGATCCTCATATCATATTTTTCTAGGGGTTATAGTTCAAATGACATGTTCAAATAATGTTAAGAATATGAACTAAATTATTAAGTTATTGCTCCCTATATACCTTAATCCAATAATGTTGCCGAAAGCATGTACAAGAATCTTGTCCATTGGTAAATTGCATGCTACTGAGCTTAAGAAAACCAAAAAACCTTTGGGTAAGCTCTTCCATCTTCCTATGTTCTTAAAGGGATCTTGCACAATACCTCTATCTTATGATGATAGGGAATAGTTGGAAAGGAAGAACTTTGAGGATTGATTGTTTGAAATATTCTTCAAGAAGCTTGGTTAAGGTAGGAGTACTTGAACCCAAGAAAAGGGAGATTAGTCCCAAAATTATCGATGTGGTATTGATTGAAATGTCCTAGACAACCATGTTAATTGTTTCCTGGTGATTAACTAAGAAATTAGTGATATATTCAAGAACACTATTATTGAAGTTCATGATGCTATATATTTGGAAGACATCTTTCCATTCCAAACATGAGTTTCTAATAGTTCATCATCATCTTATGTTTTTATCCTTCTTATAGCTGCTATAAATCTGTAGAAGAACCTAGAAGGAAGATTGGTAGAATTGATAAGAACTTTGGCAGAGTTCGTTTCCCTCTTTGTAAAAGTTGATTCTAATTCCTATAAAGAAGCTATGAATTCACTTGCAAGTCCCATTTTGGAGAGAAATTACTGGTAAGGAGATAAGATAAGTAATGTAGAACAATGCTTGGATTTTCATCGACTTATCTCCTAGATGTAAACATGTAGGGAAGTGAATGAATATTCAAGAGACTTGATGTGACCATTGGAAAGTACAATGTTAGATTAGTGACTTAGGGATGTTACCCAACAGAAAATAATTTTGACAATATTCCCTATAGCTAGGATCTTATCCTCATGAATCTTCTAGCTTTAGCTTCTATTCATAGATAAGTATACATTAAATGTATGTCGAGACTTTTTTCTGAATAACAATCTTTACAAGTGGTCTACATGAACGAACTGGAGGCAGAAGGGTTCATGGCCAAAGGATAAGAAAAGTAAGTTTGTAAATTAGTGAAATCCTATATGGGTTGAAACAAGTACGAAAGTGATGGTGTCAAGACTTTGACAGTCGTTGTGGGGTAAGGATTTGAGATTAATGAATTTGAGAAGTGTGTACATAGTAGGTTATTCTCTGCTTATATGTTCAACTAAACCAGACTTGATATTGTCGAAACAGTTGGAAGACTTAGAGCATGTTTGGGAAGTGACTTATTTTAACTTATAACGACCAGTTTGGTGTTGTTGGAGTTTATAATAAGTTGCTTATATAAGTCGCTTATAAAAGTAACATATATAAATTGTTGAAAATAGTCATTTGTTAATTATATATCAAAAACTGCTTTCAAAAGCAGTTAAGGTGTTTGGGAAAATTATGTTTAAAGATTATTATAAGTGAAAATGACTAAAATAAACACAAGTTAAACTTCATGTTTATTGATAGTAAAGAAACAATGTTAAAATATAGGGTTTCTTCAGAGAAACCACCCTTAAAAGTTTAGTGGTACTTGACACGCACCTAGGACTACTTGGAGATCCTATAAGAAAACTATAATTCTTAGGAGCACTTAGAGGCTAAACTTCAATGTTTTAAAAAGTCTCCGCCTAGCCCTAACTAGGCGTAAGCCTAGGCGTACGGCTAGGGATAGGCGATGCCTAGGCCACCTAACCACCTAGCACCTAGGCGATACTAAGATTAACCACCTAGGTTTTGGGAGTGCCTAGGTGAGCATGGTCTGCTTAAGTGAAATGTGCCATTTAGGCATTGATCATGATTTCTTTTGTTAATGCCCCAATGTCATCCGACCTTCTCCAAACTCTTACAACCTCAAACTATGAACACTTCTTCTACTATCTCTGATCTTCAACAAAACATTCTCCAGCACAACTTAAACGAAAGAAATAAGAAACCGCATAAGCTCCCGTGTTGGCTCTAGGCATTGGGTCCAATTTCTAGGATGGCTAGCACTTTCTATAACATTGCTGCTTGGATACTAATAGTTTTGAACCTGAATGACTGAAGAACCTTCTATATGATCTTATTGTTGCGACTAGATCAGGGCTATCTAGAGCTCCTGCAAGCAAAGTACAGTAGTTAGGAGCACTATGGAGGCTAAACTTATAGCTGTGGACATTATTTGTTTTGAACACGATGACTGAAGAATCTTCTATATGATTTTATAGTTGTGACTAGACCGATACATATCTGTGACCTTGAACTTGTCAAGTCCAAGTAAAATCTTGTAGACCACTTA
The DNA here is from genome assembly GCA_022839385.1 of Asparagus kiusianus. Classification (NCBI taxonomy): domain Eukaryota; kingdom Viridiplantae; phylum Streptophyta; class Magnoliopsida; order Asparagales; family Asparagaceae; genus Asparagus; species Asparagus kiusianus. The sequence goes on from BQKN01062265.1 coordinate 62,692, forward strand.
ACAAAGGGTCCATCTAGGGGTACAATCTTAGATTCATTGAGGTCGTTGGGGTTAAAGCTTTAGAAGAGATTACAGTCAGTAAGCAATCTTTTGACTGTCTGGTTTTCATGAAGTAGGTTAATTATGGTAGAAACAAATTCGATTGATGATTTTTAGGTAGAGCACTAACTTTAGGATATACTCCTAATTGTTAGTGATTTATAAATTTATGATTTGCATAGACCCTATTGCTATGATAACAAGTTCTTAGATGTTATATTCTATTACGTTCATCGTCACAAGTACAAAGCATTTAATAAACAAGAAAGAATTTATTATTGGTAAAAGAACTTAGTGGTTATGTGGTTTGTTCTCCCACTAACAGTACAGAATTTAGTCTCGGAGTTATGGTTGGAAGGTTTAGGATTTCTATGGTGGTTTAGATAAAAATCATTACGCTTTTTCAAGTTCTTGCCCTTGGGTTTAAAGTTAGAGGGTCAGGCTTATTGTCCACCAAGTTGACTTTGACTTTCACTTTAGATTTTGGTACGGAGTTTTGCCTACACGGGTCTTCTAAACAAATGGCTTTAAGGGCTTGAAGAAGGGTAATTTCACCTGACAGAGGTCACTAGCAAAATTTGACCAAGAATGGAGTTTATCAGTTAGACAAGACACGTTATCGTCTTTGGTAAACATTAAGAAAAAGGGCATTATGCAAAATGAAATCATCAAGAGCTATGTCGAAAAGTTTTGGATGAATAATACCATAAATAGTGCTCAAGTTAATAGTAACCTCTGGCGAACCATACTCATGAATAGTACTTTGAATTTTTTTACATTTTAAAAAATATAAGGCAAATAAAGAAAGATAAAAGGTAAATAGGTTAGACCAGGTTCACTTACAACATCTAACCGTTTGTTAAGCTGGTTTCACACATAGGCTCTTTACTCTTTTGGTTTCACACTAGGAAACAATGGCTTCACATCTCAAAAAAATCACACAATATTTACTCCATCTCATATTTTCATGATTTTTTCAGTCCAAGTACAATGAAAGCATAACGCATATATATCATTTAGAATCTTGTCCCTAATAAAATTTCAAATATAAATAGACTTCTAATCCTAATATAAATCGAATTTCAACTAATCCTATCTTGCCAAATTTAAAAACAAATAGAACTCTAATTCAAAATTTAAAATCTAATCAATAATATCCTAGTAAAATATCTATCCTAACTAATTTTTCCTTCGAATGAGGACTCCTTAAAAAATTTAGATTTGACCTTCAAATTGTCCTACATCAATTCTCCCTTTGTTGGAGAAAACTCAATCTTAATTTGTAAACAAAGATATAATGACAAATTCCCCCAACACTTGTGAACTTTAATTGCGCAACAATATCTGCAACACTCGATAGCGGGTCGGTGGAGGAGGGTCTAGCATAACTAACTCATCTTCACATTGTCATGATTTGAAAGTGGTTAGAACTATATCAGGATCTGATGTTACAATGATTCTTTAGGCTTGGATCTAGGCTAGGGCTTGAGCTCGAGCTCAGGCTTAGTGGCTTGGGCATTGTATCGACTTCCTTCTACTTCTGGTTCTTGTTCTAACTCAGGCTATGATTTAGAATTGGACTCCAATTTTTGAATTTTTTTCTTAATGAACCTGCTTAGAATGCTTGATGAGGTTGTTACAAAGTTGAATTAATCTATTAGTTTCAGTCGCAAAGTCTAACTCTGGCTCGTGCGCTTCTGGCTTAAGGATGGGCTTTGACTTAGGTTTAGACTATAAACTTGCATCTATCTTCTTCTAGGGCACTTGTGGTGACTTATCTTTGGGCTTTGAACTGACAAAATCTTCTATTTGGTTGACGTGAGTATCTCCTTTCGAAAAGAAATTTCATAGACTTTCCCGAGCGTAAATATGAACAATGACAATAAGTAATACCACCAATCTTTAGCTTAAAAGAAGCAGTGAATATTTGTTAAGATGTCGGCACACAATCTCTTGTTTGAGAATAACAATCATTCATTTGAGTCTTCCATGAGATGATCTAGTACCATACCATATATGTATGAACAAGAACAAGGCTATCAGTGTTGAAAATCAACTTAATAGCTGATTTCAGGTCACTGATCATCGATGATCAGAGTTGACCATCAATGATCCAATATGGACCACCAATGATCAATTTTCACCATCGATGATTCAAATGTCCAGAGGTTAAAATCACCGATGGCATCACTAATCATCGACGATGATCACTTCACCATTGATGATCAACTTTGACCATCGATCATTGCACAATTGATTTCAAATTTCTGATTAGATTTGAATTCGATCTAAGTCGTTCGCTTGTACATCTGGACAAGGACTCCTAGGGTTGTTTCCTGATCATATTAGACGTCATGTTGTAGAGATTACGTATTTAGGAGAAAAGGGAGAAAGGAAAGGGTTTAGATAATCGGGAAGCTAGGTTTTTTTTCCTTGGAGAGATTGATTTGTTGTTTTCTTCTTGGTTCTCTTTGTGATTTGAGGAAGACGTCCACACTACACTCAGAGAAGATCTTCGCAGCGACATCGACATCATTTAATGAAGATCATCTCAATTGTGTAAGGACATATTTTCATCTTTACACTTTTTCAATTCAATTTGATTTGTAAACTTAGAGATCAAGGTGAAGTGATCTGCCAGAAATTCTCAGTCTTAGGTAGATTGACTATGAAAGTATCTAAAATTTGTATTGTGCTTTACACTTTTGTGAGATCAGGTAGGATAGGGTGTAAGAGCTTTGACAAACTCGAAAGTTTGGTACTTTCTCAGATAGTGGATTAATTTCACATATGTGAAATCTGTGGATTTAGGCTTCGTGCTGAACTACGTAAAATTGTGTATGCATTTGATTTATTGCTTGATTGTTTGTTTCTGCTTAGATTGTTGAAAAACTTTTTAAAAAAAACCTAGTTTTACGACGCACTATCCCAAGTAATACTGAGCGGTGCTCATCAACGATATCCATACATGTATATAATGTTTAAATAACTCATATCCCAATTATGGTTGAAAACAATACCTGTAATAATCCTCTTCAGGATATCTGTGTGTGCTATAATACTATTCATGTATGCTCATGAATATACGTGTGTCATCATGCGGCTCGAACTCCGCACTCACGGTCAAACGATGCAAAAACAACCACTCAAAAACAAAGAGAACACAGGTCGGTCGACCGTCCTTAGAGCGTCGGTCGACCGAAAGCAACCATGCACACAATGTACACGCTCAGGGCCTCACCGGTCGACCGGCTAGTGTTGGTCGGTCGACCAGCCAAAGAGGAAAACACTAGTTCAGATTTCTGATGTTTTGTATTTTGTAACTTTATTTAAAAACATTTTTTTATCAACATGAGGCATATAACGAGATTAAATCTTTCATAATTACTTAACAGGAATTAACTCATCATGATATAACCACTTGAATTAAACTAATTAGGGTTTAACATCCTAATTAACTCAAAAATTCTCAATTAACTTAATTTATTAATATGGTTAAGCAAACATGATAAATTCTAAACATTAAACAGAGATAAATTCGTTTAAACATGCTCACATCACTTAAGTATCATCAACCTAGGGTTTAGACATCTTTAATTAGTAAGAAAACTCAAATAATTATTAAACTAGTGTTTAAACATGATTAGGGCATGATTATTAAATTAAAAATAAAAATAAATACAAACCTAATGATCATGATCATCAAACTAATATAAACAACTAAAACTACAGATTTTCACATTGGTTTAAAGATTAACATCATAAACTAAGATTTTAAAACATCGGGTTAAGCTTAAACCTGAGATTCATCAATTAAACATATTAGATCTTGAATTAACTACAGAGAAATGTTTGGAGGAAGATGATATTGCCTCAAACGTTGTGTTAAACTCCTAAACACGTGCGTGCAAGATCCATCTTCACCAAAGTCGTAAAATCTCGCATTCCTCTCGATGAAAACCTCAAGAACTCTCCCAAATCTCACAAATTATGATTAGGGTTTGAGAGAGGAAGAGGGGCTGCTAGGGTTTGGAATACTGATGAAAATATGTATTTTTCGTGTGTAAACACACACACACACACACATATATAACTGTAAACCCGAATCAAAACAGCCCAAACCCGAAACAAGAAACCCAGTTAGACTAGGAAAATAGTCTTCGGTATTTTGGTTGTAACTTCTCCGTACGACCTCAGAATGAGGTGATTTAAGATGCGTTGGAAATCTATTGAAGATATCTACAACTTCTATATTTTTAGTTTTTCCATATTCGAACTATATCGGTGTGTAATGCAGATATACTCTTAACTGATCATTTTTTCTGATTTCTTCTTTGTGCATGTTTAACCTTTGTATACTCTCATATACTCTTAATTGATCTCAAATCAATTGTTAGCATAATTATTCATCCTTAAATGATATTCATCATAATTAAAGCTCATTTATCAATATAATTCACACTATTTTTTAAAATCATGGGGTTTTACATTCACCCCCCCTAAAAGAATTTCGTCCTCGAAATTCTGTAATCATATATTAGAGATTAATAATATGAGAAAAGCACGATGAGGGGATAATCCAGACGAGGAAACCCTCCCGTACACATCTCGTACTATTAATCCCCAGATATGAAACATAAACGATATTTACACTTAATAATTAAGAATACAAATACTCTCACTTAACTCCTAATTAAACGGAATTAGTACGCCTGGCGAAAAATCCAAATAAGGAACCCCTATATATATACCATGTGTTCCAAATGATTAGGATCTAAGTGTTAATACCCCAATTCCAGCACTAAATATAAATATGACTGTGGAAAAAAATCATAAACACAAGTAATTTATAACCTATCATTTTATTTGCTCAAACAGGTGCGGGTAGTCACGACGCATATCCTTTTTATGCTCCCAAGAAGCTTCCTCAGCTCCTTTCCGATTCCATTGAACTTTAACTAAAAGTATCACTTTGTTTCTAAGTCTTTTGTCCTCCTTGGTAAGAATGCAAACTGGGATCTCAATAGTGATCAAATAATCATGAAGCTCAATCTCCGATGCGTCTAATACTCGATGCTGCTCTGCATCGCATAAATGCTTTTTGAGCATCGAAACATGAAAAACATCGTATATACTTTACATCGATGTTGGAAGATCTAGCCGATACAAAACAGCTCCAATGCGCCCAACAATCCTGAGTGGGTCAATATACCTCGGGGCAAGCTTTCCTGATCTTCCAAATCGCTGAACTTTCTTCATCGGTGATACTTTTAATAAAACATAGTCCCCAACCTGAAACTCTAGCGGTCATCTCTGATTTGTGTAGCTCTTTTGCCGACTCTGCGCTGCAAGAATACGCTCCTGATTTAGTACTACCTTCTCTGTAGTCTGTCTTATAAGCTCTGGCCTAAGTAATAAGTTATCATCCGGTTCTGCCCAACAAATCAGGGATTTACAAGGCCTCTCATATAACGCCTCATACGGTGCCATACATATAGTCACTTGATAACTGTTGTTATAAGCAAACTCAATCAAAAAAATATGATCCTCCCAACTCCCCTGAAAATCGATGATACATGCCCACAACATATTCTCCAACACTTTGTTGACTCTCTGTTTGTTCATCTGTCTGCGGGTAGAAAACGTTGTTGTACGATAGCTTGCTATCGAAAGAATTCTGGAAGCTCCTCTAGAAATACGAAGTGAATACTGAGGCTCGATCTGATACAATCGTCTCTGGAACTCCATGTAGTCTCACAATTTTTCGGATAAAAATCCTCGCATAAGTCTCTACCGTGTATGTCGTCTTCACTGGTATAAAATACGCCGACTTCGTCAATCGGTCTACAATCATCCAAATTGAATTATTTCCTTTATTAGATCTCGGTAAGCCTACAATAAAATCCATGAAAATATTTGTTCACTTTCATTCGGGAATGGGTAAAGGCTGTAGGGTTCTCGCGAATCTCTGATGTTTTGCCTTCATTTGCTGACAGATAAAGCACTTAGTTACATACTCCGCAATCTCACTACGCATGCTGCTCCACCAAAAATATCTCTTCAGGTACTTGTACATTTTGTTTGTGTCTGGATGCAATGTGTACCTGGTGCGATGCACCTCGTCAAATAAATCCTTCAACTGTAGATTATTCGGCATGAGTAACTGGCCATTCATTCGAAGACCTCCATCTGCTCTAACGGTCCAATCTGCCTTGGACTCTTTAGAAATCTCCTCCTTTCGGGTTTGAATTCAAGAGTCCTCCAGCTGAGCTCTGACCATTCTATCAGTCTAAGATGGTTGCACGGCTAAAGTTCCCAAAAATGCACGACTCCTGCCTATCTTTGACATCAAATCAAATTGGCTAAGGGTGCGAAGATCTCGATATAATGAACATATCAAAGCTAAAATTTGATGGTGACGCTTTCTACTCAATGCGTCTGCTATAACATTCGTTTTCCCCGAATGATACTGAATCGCGAACTCGTAATCCTTAATGAACTCGACCCATCGTCGCTGCCTCTAGTTGAGTTCCTTCTGAGAGAAGAGATACTTCAGACTCTGGTGAACCGTAAACAGCTCAAACTGTACTCCATAGAGGTAATGCCTCCACGTCTTCAGTGCGAAGACCACTACTGCTAACTCCAAGTCATGTGTGGGATAGTTCTGCTCATGAGTCCTCAATTGTCTCGAAATGTAAGCTACTACTCTCTAGATCTTCATCAAAATACCTCATTAACCCGATAACAATGCATCCGTGTAGATGATAAATATCTTATCACTACTCAGGAGATCAACACTGACGCTGTAGTCAACTTAGTTTTTAATGCCTCAAATGCCTTATGGTACTCCGGTCCCCAAACAAACTATACACCCTTCTTCGTAAAGCATATCAGTGACGTGACAATCTTTGAGAAGTCCTGGATGAACTTTCTGTAATAACCGGCTAGACCCAAGAAGCTATGAATCTCTGTAACGGTCTTCGGCGACTCCCAATCAACTACTGTCTCTACCTTAGTTGGATCTACAGCTATGCCCTCTTTGCTGATAACATGACCTAAAAATTTGACATCGGATAGCCAAAACTCACACTTGCTAAACTTAGCGTACAACTGATGCTCTCTCAAAGTTCGCAATGCTAAACGAAGATGCTGCTCGTGCTCTGCCTCCGATCTCGAATAGATAAGGATGTCGATGAATATGATCACGAACTGATCTAAATATCGACGAAATACCCGGTTCATCAAATCCATGAATATCGCGGGTGCATTAGTCAGCCCAAATGGCATGACAAGAAACTCGAAGGACCTATATTGAGTCAAAAAGACCATCTTGGGAATATCCATCTCTCGAATTTACAATTGATGATAGCCGGAACGAAGATCAATCTTCAAAAAACGCTGCGCTCACTGTAGCTGGTCGAATAAGTCATCAATCCTCGGTAGTGGGTACTTGTTTTGTATAGTAAGCTTATTCAACTCACGGTAATCTATACATAAGCGTATACTACCATCCTTCTTCACGAAGAGGACCGATGCTTCCCATAAAGAATAACTCCGGCGAATAAAAACCCTGAGATAAAAACTCATCCAGCTGAGCCTATAGCTCCCTCATCTCAACAGGTGTCATACGATAGAATGCTCGGGATATCGGTGTTGTGTCCGGCTGTAACTCGATACAGAACTCAACCTCTCTCACAAGAGGTAACCCAAATATGTCCTGAAAGGCATCCTGATACTCCGAGACGACTCTAGTCTCGCATAAATCGACACTCTAATCCCTCAGCATCACATCCTCGATGTACGTCAGGAATAACTCCGCAAACTAATTGCCCTGTGAGGTTGCTACAATCAACTCAGACCCATCGGACGCTCGCACGCTGACTGTTTTAGCAAAACAGTCGATATTAACATGGTAGGATGATAGCCAATCCATACCGAGAATGACATCAAAATCCGACAGCCGTAAAACGATCAAATCAATGATAAACTCAGACTCATTTATCAGAACGATCGGCGACGCCTCAATCCTCTGTTGCTAGCAATATCCGCGGCCCTACGGCTGCTGACCCTATCCACGACTTTGCTGCTGCTGGCCATGTCCACGGCCCTGCTGTTGGTCCTGGACTCTGCCTTGCTGGCCTCCTGCTGGTGCACTGCGATAATTTTTACCTTATGTTCGATCTTATTGTAGTTATAACAAGCACCCTAAATCTTGCGCTGATGAGGCGCTCTTGAATCCTGCTGCGACCCTTTCTTATTTTGTCCTTGCTGCTGGTGTTGCGAATTCTTGCCCCTCTGCAGGGGTCCTCCGGATCCTGCAAAAGATCTCTTACCCTTGCCTTTGTCACCATGCTATCCTTCTTTGGAGGTTCCTTCCTTATTCTTCTGAAAGATCGCAGTCTCTGTCACCATGTGTTTCTCTACCACCTATTGTTCCTACTACTATTTCATTGTCTGTTTTAGTTCCTTCTATTGATGTGTCTTCTTCAGGATTACAGGATGACTCTCTTGTGCTACCTGCACCACCGCGACTATTGACGTATTCTCGACGTACAAAAGTTCCTGTCCCTCTCTCTGCTCCAACCGAACAGTCATCTCCAGTTGCGGGTCTGCCTCCTACTAACACTTCTATTGCTTTTGCTCTGGATATTCCTATTGCTCATCGGAAAGTTAAACGGTCTTGTACTAATCATCCTATATCTGATTGTTTCCTATGATCGTCTTACTCAGTTTGCTTTGTCCTTATCCTCTATATCTATACCCAGGTCGTATGAGGAGGTCGTGTTACTTCCCACTTGAAAACAAGACATGGATGAGGAGATGGATACACTTGTTTTTAGAGGGACTTGGGATCTTATTCCTTTTCCTACAGGCGCTATTGTGGTTGGTTGTCGGTGAGTATATACCTTAAAGTATCGCACAGATGGTTCCGTTGATCGCTATAAAGCTCGTCTTGTTGCTAAGGGTTATACTCAAACTTATGGGGTTGACTATCTTGAGACGTTCTCCCCTGTTGGCCGTCTCAATTCTATTCGGCTCTTTTTTGCTATGGCTGTTAATCTAGACTGGACCATGTTTCAGTTGGATGTTAAGAATGCTTTTCTGTATGATGATTTACAGGAGGAGGTCTATATGGAGCAACCTCTGGGATATGTTGCTCAGGGGGAGAATACTGTCTGTAAGCTTAAAACGGTGATTTATGATCTCAAACAAAGTCCAAGGACATGGTTTGAGAAATTCAGTACTGCTATATCTGGTGTCAGTTTTAAACGGTGTCATTCATATCACTCAGTCTTTATTCGACGTACTATATCTGGTTTGGTGATTCTGGTCGTATATGTTGATGACATCCTGCTAAAACTAGGAGTGACCTTATTGCCTTAGCAAAGACTAAGAAGTATCTTTCACGTTACTTTGTGACCAAAGATGTGGGAAAACCAAAATACTTTCTTGGGTTGAGATTGTGTATCAAAAGCACGGTTTGCTTCTATCTCAAAGGAAATATATATTGTATATGTTAGAAGAACTGGGTCTTTTGGGGTGTAGGCCAGCAAGCACTCCAATGGAGGTGAATGTGGATTTGTGGCGTGATAATAGTCTTCTCCTAGATGATGCAGGTCGATATAGGAGATTGATTGACAAGTTGATTTACCTTACTGTGGCCATGCTTGATATTATTTTTGCTATGGGAGTATTAAGCTGGTTTATGTATAAACATGAAGAGGTTCATTGGACAGCTGCTCTGAGGATTTTAGCTTATGTTAAAAGCTGCTCTGGAAAAGGATTACTATATAAGAAACATGGATATTTAAACATCTCTTCTTTTTCTGATGTTGGGCATGCGGGAGATATAGGAGATAGGAAATCTACTTCTGGATTTTGCACTTTTATTGGAGGAAATTAGGTAACTTGGAGGAGCAAGAAATAAGATGTGGTATCTCGATCTAGTGCAGATGCAAAATACAGAGCTATGGCTCGCGCTGTCTGTAAGATGATGTGGTTGCAGAAATTGTTGACAGATCTTGGTTTTACTCGGCTTGGATCTATGCCTATGTATTGTGATAATCAATCAGCTATATATATTGTAAAAAATCCAGTGTTTTATGAGAGAACTAAACACATTGAGGTTGATTGTAATTTTGTCAGAGATGCTTGGGAAAAGAAAGTGATCTCTCTCCAGTTCACTCCGTCTTCAAAACAGTTAGCTGACATCACTGTTTTAAAAAACCTCCGCCTAGTCCGCTTAGCCGTACGCCTAGGTCTAAACGGTACCTAGACCGTCTAACTAGCGTTTAGCGCCTAGCGCCTAGCACCTAGGCGGTATTTAGGCTGCATACATAGATTTTACGAGCGTTTAGGGGAGCATTGTCTGCTTATGTAGATTGCACCCTGTAGGCATTGATTGTGATTTTATGTGTCGTAGCCTACATGTCCTCCAAACTCCATTAACCTCCAAATATGAACACCTCCACTACCTCCTCCGACCTTCAGCAAAACCTCATCGATCACCACTTAAATGAAGAAAGAAAAAACATCCAAAAACCGCTTAGGCGCCAGCCTAGGCGACTAAGCGCTGGGTGTTAAGTCCGATGTCTAGAAGCGCCCAGCGTTTAATGTAACATTGGCTGACATTCTCACTAAAGCTACCTCACCTAAGGTGTTTTCCATTATATGTAACAAGCTAGGCATGATTGATATATATGCTCCAGCTTGAGGGGGAGTGTTGGTATTAGCACACTAGTATTAGTACTGGGTTATCGGGTTTAGGCTCATTAACCTATTACCCATATGTGTTATGTACTCTTATATATAGACCCATGTAGATGAATAATAATAAGTGATTCTGATTTATCATCTTCAACATGCCACATAATAGTAATGAGCTTAGTAGAATATAATTTAACATATTATATGCTTTAACTCAAACAGAACCCTCTATTTGCATATTTCCCAACATTTAATATCAAGGAGGTTTCTCGAGTAATTTACTACTTTGTACTGCTGGAGAGAGATACGCGAAGGCTAATGGCTATCTCAAAAATTTCATGTGGGCTGTCTATGTTCGACATAGATTAGCAATCATATCTCCTATAGGGGTTTTTTGTCTTTAGACCCAAAGTTTTACCCTGATTTATGTTTAAACTCAATTACTTTTCTTTGCATCTTTGGACCCAATCAACATTATATCTGTCTTTAAACCAAATAGTATAATTCATAGTTAAAATATATTATATTTGTACTTTTACGATGTAAAATCCCCCACATCGCCTCAAAACTCTCTCTCTAGCATATGAAGTTAAAATCAAAATTATGAAATTAAAATAAACAATCATGAGGAATTATGAATGATCATGTGAAAAATTGTGATGAAGAAAATGACAAATTAATTCTATAATTGTCTCAAATGTTTATGCGAATTTATGTTGCAAGTTAGGAGTAGAGGATTTGGGAGAATTTGTAACTTAAAATACCAAAAAAATTGATAAATCATTACCAAAATTTAGTATTTGAACCTTATGAATTACGGGAGCAAAGAAGGCGAGAGAGAATTAAATGAGAGAAATAGAGGGGTAAAATTGAAATTTTTTTAAAAAGTTTTAGCCGGGGCCATATAAGTATGAAGTATATTTGAGAATTTGTGTTTAAAGATAAATACAGAAAGTTGATTGGGTCTAAAGATACAAAGAAAAGTAATTGGGTTTAAACATAAATCATGGTAAACCTTTGGGCCCAGAGATAAAAACTCCTTTCTTTCATGGTCACTAGTACTTGAATATTGGGATCACCCTGCATCAGTTATGGGCCTCTGGCCCTTACCATCTTTTGTCTCTCTTTTTTGTTCATCTTCGGTGCATTCCTGTAAACGCTTTTGATTATTTTCCCTGAAGTAGACTTCATCATGCTAATGTTTTTCCCTTGGTTTGACTTATGGCCATCTTTACTCTTTTTGGTTTGTTTTGTTTAAATATATGAGGTTATTATTCTTATAATAGAAGTTGCTGATCTCAGTAAGTTACAATAAAGTTCCAAGTAAAGGTTTTTAAAGATGTCAACCATGCAATCATTTTGGGGGTATATTTTCTAACTTTTCATGTGGTAACTTTCTATTGTATTAGGACAGCATGTCAACCATTTGGTTATGCATAGTTGAAAAAAATTGATTTCTTATACAATTTTAAGAAAAGTCATATGATGTAACAGGTGTATTTCGTGAGCTTCTATTAAACTAGAATTCAGTAATAAAACATGTGAATTCCAGTTCCACAGTTTTCCTATATGATGTTGCATTCATTAAAATTAAATAACCTAAAGAATAAGGTAGGAACCATATTCATGGATTTAAACCGTAACCATAAAAATAAATCTCTAATATAGCAAAAATGGCAAATTTTGGATTCACAAGTCCGTGGTTCTCAATTTAATGAATTTGAAGAACACAAGGATCTCAACTATAAGAAAAACATGATAATTGGTAGCCATTCATCATTTTGTTAAGTGAGACAGCCATTAATCATGTATTATTAACAACAAAATCGTTGACTTTGAGTAATAATTAATCATGAATTTCTGTTGTGCAGTGAGTAATTAAATCATCATTTGGTTTACAATATTAGTTTTCTAAAATTTCTTAAGGTTGAAACACAATAACGTCTATGCCAAGGAATCTTTCTAGAAGACTGTCACGCTATATGCCAAACTGTGCAAGCATGCAAAACAATCTCATTTTAATTACTCTCTTTTCAACATGAGAAATTCATTGCAGTCCTTGAAATTGAAAGTCCATTACTGTATTTTGAAAACTTATGAGAATTAAACCAGTATAATATGCTCTATAGCAACTAACCTCAGCCCAGAAATGAAATTTCTAAAACTGTTTATAAAAAATGTCCAGCTAGATAGCATAGTATCTCAACTTTAGTAAGTGAAGTACTAAAATTTTGTCTAAATTCATTAGGTGTTTAATACTTTTCAGTTGTTCAATGAACTGTAATATATGCTGAAGGGAAATTCTTTTTCACATATCTAAGAATTAAAATTAGGGTTCTAACTCAATTCCATCATCAGTTATTTGAGGAAGTAACATTTACTAAGGTAAGACACTATACCGACACAAATTTAAACTTCACATGCAAATCTCGTGAGATGAGATGCTATTTTTTTTCTCTCTTTTTTTGAGAAAATCTTCGTCAATATGGTAACTAATTTATCACACTTAATTAATTAGTGGGTTCAATTCACAATAACTCTCAACAATTAATTCTTTCTTGTTCTACCTCATTAAAAACCCAGTTGGGCTTCATTGTCGTTCGCCATTATGCCCGCTGGCTTGCCACCCCTCCCCCATCTCCAACCTCTTTCCAGTCTACATACATCTCTTCTAAGAGTTCTTTCATAAACCATGGCTGCCTATCCAACTATCGAGACAATCAAGGAGCGCTTGAAAAAGTTCTGCGCAGCTAAGGGACTTGCTCTCCCTCCTCCAGTGTCGCCTGAGATTGCAAACAAGACCATAAACCTGAACTGCAACTTTCCCGTTTGCCCAGGCTGGGAGCAGTTTTTGGATATCAAGGTAATAGGTTTCTTAACTTTCTCATAAGTTGCGGAAGCTCTTTTAACATGCAAGATATTTTATAGTTAAATTTTTAGAATTGCTAATGTCTTTAGTAAGTTTAGATCTTACCTTTTTCGAGTGCTTATCTCCTAGTATGGAAAGCATAAGACTAGATGGTGTGATTAGCTTTTTAATCTATTTTCATCTCTAACATATTATTCTTGTTACATATTTTTTCTTATGGGTTAATTGCCGGTGGACCCTTGTAGTATCGCTGTAACTTACTACCCCTCTAGTTTTATTTTTGTAGATAGACCCCCTGAGTAAATTTTTTTTTTGACTCATTTACCCTCAGAGTGTCCATTTGTCAAAAAAAAAACAATTTTCTTTCTGTAAGGGTAAAAGAGTAAAAAAAATTCACTTGGGGGTCTATCTTCAAAAATATAAAACTTTAGGGGTATTAAGTTCAAAACAATGATACTACAGGGAGTCTATTAATAATTAACCCTATTCTTATTTATGGTAAGCTGATTAATTCAATGCCTAATTTTCTCTTGTGTTGATAAATGAACTGATATGGATCTCTAGGAGCTGAGAACACGAGAAAAACTTTAATTTCAATAAATTTTAGATGGGTTTATACATTATACCCATCAAAAGGCAAATTTAGTGAAGAGAAATTTTTATCTTCTTAATTATGATAGAACTATTTGAAACGGATATCTTTTCCCCCCAAATCTTGATTAGAAATAAGATGAAAGGTGAAATAAATCACTGCAAACTTGTGAGAGGAAGAGAAGATTATTTTTCCCTTCCTTTTCGCATTAGTTTTGAGAGGGTGAGCCTTGGCGCAACGGTAAGGTTGTTGCTTGTGACCTGGAGGTCATGTGTTTAAATCCTGGAAGCAGTCTCTTCTTCGCATGCGGGGGTAAGGTTGCGTACATTTGGCCCTCCCCAGAGCCCACAATGGTGGGAGCCTCGTGCACAGGGCTACCCTTTTTTGTCCTCAACAAACACTAAATTATGCAGCAAAAATGGATTCAGATTGGGCGTGCATGTGGCTATATTTCTGAGTATTTGTCTTTGTTTTTTTTTTCTTCCATATATCCTCTCGTCTTATTTGATATTGCAGACTGGAGAAGTGTACTTCATTAACAAAAAGAGTGGGGTAAGGATCAACAACAAGCCTCATAATGCACAAGGTTATAGTTATGGTAATACAAAAATCAACAGGGTCAATGGAAAGTCTGTTGCCTTTGTTGCCCCAGCTCCCATTCCAACGGTGTTGGTTGTTTGTAACAAGTGTACCAAGTACATGATGGTTGCCAAGGACACCAAGGCTTGCCCTAGATGCGGCCAAATTTTGATCCATTTCATCGATGAAAGGTGCTTCTGAATGAAATGAATGAAAATCCGTGGACCTCAGTTATATGGTGTGTCAATGTAAAGTTTTGTAATGAGGCTATTATGTGCTCTTTCGCTTTGTTTTTTATTGCAATCAGTATCCTATCTAGGGTTATGTTTTGTGTTGAGTCTCTAGAGAGTGTTGTTTTGTGTTGTGTACTTTTCAATTTCAATTGATATTTCTATAATAGCATTTGGGATTTCATGTTCGGAAATTTTACTTAAATAGAATTTTACTGCAAGTAGTTTGTACATTACTGTGGTTGTGAAGTACTATTCGTCAATATAGAAATATGTACACTTCTATTGGCTTTGTCAAATACAGGAGAATACAATGTTCTAATTAATGAGTGGAGGTCAAGCATTGAACCAATGAAGCAAATGGCAATACACCAGGATGTATGGGTCTTTTTAGGTGCACGAGAAAGTCTGTCTAGTTCTGTCAATATGGAAATAAATTTCTGCAAATGGACAAATGTTAGTTTAATGAGTCCTAGTTTCTTTTTTTAAAGCTTATCTTGTGATTGACCAAATGTCATCTGTTAGCTTGTGTTATGCTTTCATCTTCCTGGATGTAGAGCAGCTATATTGTGTTTTGACTTTGAAATTGAGAATTTTTATGGCTAAATTTCACAAAATCTCCAAGAACTTTGGTTGCCTTGTAAAAAACCTTTCTAAACATTATAAACCTCTTGAATTTGTCTTGACTATCATCACAGATGATAGTTTAAGTTCTTTGGTGCTCAGCAAACTACATGTTTTCAACAAGTGTCGCCTTATATATCTTTAATTTTACATTAAACAGTTTTTCATGGTAGGATAGGTATATAATAACAGGGGTAACATAGACCTCCTTACCTTTTCATGGTAATGTTGTTTATGAAAATTTCTAATAGCTTAAATGGCAGAAACAATATTTTTTTTCAAGAATTTTTTCATTTCAGATTTTTTTTCCCGTCTTTTTTTAGATTCCATTTTCTTATATTTTGGCTTCTTCTGTCTCTTAATTTCAAGTAGTGTTATTAATGTTTCTCTTGGTTTACTAGAGATTACTTCTTGTTTTTTTATTAACTGTAGATTTTTTAAAGATCTATTTTGTTTTTTTATAAACAGCAGATGGCTATTGTTTTACTAAACGTTACTTGATTTTTTTAAATTGTATTTTTTAGGTTTGCAAGAGATTCCAATTTCTAATTTTGATTAACCTTAGCTTTTAGTTTTTCATAATTAATTGATGTGCTCGTAGTTAATTGATGAACTGTACTTTTGGTATAGCTAGAGTTCCTAGCATGCTAGTTTGCTATCGTGAATTGTTTATGTAGAGTTGCTAATTATAGCGGTGATGTAGCTTTAGTAAAAATGTGAAACAGTGAAGTATGTGAATATGTGACGTTTGACTTGTGAAATATGATTTAATATTCTACAAATATATGTTTATTGTTATTTGTTTTGGGTTGATTGTTGATATTGATTATTAGTCTTCATTTGACTTTTGATTAGAAAATTATGAACTTTACTATGTTGGGTGTGTTAACATCTTTTTTACATGAAATTCACAAGCAAATTCCTTTGTGCTTGTTAATCTTGAAAAATTATGTGTTGTGTGCACCTTGCATGGGTGCGTGCATCGCATTGTGCTTTTGTGCATGTGACCATGAAGGGACTTTGCGTCCCGGAGTACACAGGTAACTTCTATGCTTCACATTCACTTATAAGTTATTGGGTTAGGAATGAGTTCGTTTCAGTCCATACATAGTTCAGAATTATGATCTTGGAAAGTTGGTTAAACATTTAGTTCAAAAATGAGGGTTTCCCCAATTTATAACAATTTATAATGTACAATTATACACAATAAAAATAAACACAAAACTGTTATAAGTATATTTAATTCTCCCAACGTGTAAAAAACAGTATTCATTACATACAAGTTCAATCATAGGAGGGAAAAAATTCCCTTCAACGGGTTGGTACTTTGTGAGAAATGCACCAAAGTACACGATGGTTATGAAGCCCGCACAGGCTTGCCTAAGCTGCAGCAAAAACCTCAGTTCCGCGCACCAACAAAGCACCTTCAAAATGAACGGAATAACTCTCTGGTACGTATCTGTGTAAAGAATATGTTGAGACTATATTTTTGTGTCGATGCTATGTCTTGTAGAGGAATTACGTTATGCAATGTTATCTTTGCTTCTCTATTTCAATCTACATTGCCACTCAGCATTTACAGTTTCACGTTTTGAACATTTTAGCAGAATCTAAGCATTCAACCATAATTGCAAGAAATAGACTGATCATTACAATGGCTCTGAAAGTTCTCTCGACAACAGAAAAATGTACATTTCTATTGGCTTTATCCCATATGGAGGAACACCAACTTTGATGGAAAATAATGGACCTATACAATTGTGGGCCACTCCAATGTTCCCGAATATCACAAACCCAAAGAATTACATGCTTTGCTTAATGTTTAGACAAGTATCATATTATATTATATACAGAGTAATGATGGAGAAATTGGAGGAAGCGGTCACCCGAGTAACTCCACCAAGATGCCCTTGCATCAGGTTTTGGTTACTGCAGTCTTGCAAATAGGACAAGAATTCTTCTGAAGCAGCCACTGCTTAATGCAGTACACGTGATAACTATGGCCGCACACCAGCTTCCCCATTTCATCATTGTCTTCATATTCTTCCTGTAAAATAGTCATAAATATAAAATTCAAGCTCTTACACTGGTGATGCATACAAAGCTGCAATGTCGAAATGTTTATTATAAGCTTTAGAAGATGTTAAACAAGCTTAGGGTGTATTCTGCATTTGGCGTGTGTAATGCTTTCACCAATTTAAAGCATACTAGAACACAAGCGTGTGCAAATGTACATAACATTAAAAAAATTACATGAAATTTCTTACTTCTGATTAGGATGTACTGGATACAATGATGGGATCGAAATTGGAATCTGATTTCATATTTTATTAAACCGGCACAATAGTTTTTTAGCGTAAAAACAATATTTATCATAATAAAATATTCTTTATGAAAGTAATTTGACATTTGAAAGAAATCTGATTAAAAGCTTTTTCCCAAGTAAATTAATTTTTCATGGAGTTCATAGGAAAACAAAGAAACAAAGTCAAAGTGATATAATCAACGTCCAGAAAGTGAAACTGTGGTTTCATTAAAAAGAAAGAAAATAATTTTAATTTATTTGAGGGCCTGAATTCAAGTATCAAATATCAAATTCAAAGGTTTTAACTTTTAAATGATTTTGGTACAATTTTAAGTATCTAAAATTTAAAAGTCTAGTAAAAAACTTGAAATCCCATAGGGCCAATCTATAGGATCTCCATTTATATAAAAAAACCTTCAGAGAAAATTACTCCTTTGCCCTTAAGATGATAATTGAGTGGAGGACATTTCCTCGATTCCCCTCAAAATTTTCTCTGCCCTGAGTCTGTGGTTTATATATTAGTATGAATAAACATATTTCTTTCTGCAATAGCTAATGTTGATAGTCAAAGACTTTTAAGAAAAGTACAAGTCAAAAAGCCTACAGTTAGATAAGCCGTATTTTCTAGTTCCTCGCAAATGCACAAACAAAATCCAATATTATGTCTTCTCCCTTTTTTTTCCTCTTACCTGATCTAAGAGGATACAATTAACTAAATTTCTTAACTCTATTCCTTTAATTTTTGAGATAAATTTAGTTAATAGACTTCCTCAGTGGATCCACTTCTATCCAAATTGATCCGAAAATATAAGAGCTGAGCTAGACTACTATTAGTAGTATCAAACATGTGAATCTATCCATCGAAAATTTAAATTCTAATTTCTACTTTACAAAAATTCTAATATGGGTTAAATATGTTGAAATCCATTGAAATTTAATTTCTAAACAGTTGATGTGTAGTGAATTTTGCGGTATGTAAGTGTAAATAAATATGTTGGGATGTCAAAGGTAAAAGTACATAACCTGTGGGGTATGTAAGTGAAAATAACCCTATCTAGAAGGTATTCTTTTTCCATTTTTTTAGAAAGTCTAAAAAGTATTCTGTTATGCAAGTTAAAGGTAAAAATAGGTAACCTGTGGGGTATATTAATGCAAACAACCTTATCGAGAAGGTATTCTTTTTTAATTTTTTGAGAAAGTCTAAAAGATATTCTGTTGTGCAAGTTACGAACACTAGGGGCAAGGGCATAATATTACCCGTATTCAATTTGATAGAAAAATTCGAGATACGTGGCATATTGAGTAATGTAATGGGTATCTAGTGCAAATTAAGGTTGGGGTGCAACAATTAAATTTTGCTTTTTTCTGGACAAATAAAAACATTGGGTATCAAAGATAAGAATGAGGTGAATTTTGGGGCACTTAAGGGCAAATAATGCTATAAATTAACCGTACCTAGTTTGGGAGAAAATCTCGGAATACATGGCGTTTTATTGGGGTGAGTGCGTGTGGATAGTCAATTCACGCGACTGTGTCTACTGTCTAGCATTCCACTCGAATATAATATATACACTCAATTTCAGAGAAGACAGATTCCACATTTGAATCTAAGAATCCATTATTCTTCTTCATATTTAGGTTTAAGAAGAATCATACAAATAATTCTCATTATGCAGTTCAAAACCCTTAAACTTATAGATTTCTATCAAAAAAGATATCTTACCTAAATACAGTTCTAGAAACTAAAAGGTAGATTCTCTGACTACAGTTTTCCTGATAAAAGGTCGTAGCCTGTTTCTAAGACCTCCACCCCCTCCCTGACATATTTCTAGCAAGCCATGCCTCATGAGAGCAATTAGCCTTTCTTCTCATTGGCTACAAATACGCTAAGATCATCTAGGCAAAAATTAAAGGTGAAGTGTCCATCAGGATAAAATCATAAATGGGGTGATCAGCGAAAGGTTGAGAGTTCAGATACCTACTTGGCAAATGCTGCATTTCTTTTCCATTTCACTAGAAAAGTATAGCGGTGAAGCATCGAGAATTGAGTGTTTCATTTTCCTTAGACTACGTGAGATTTCTTCTTCTCTCAAGCCAGTATTGACGTAACCTATTCGGTCGCCAAGCTCCAGCAATTCCTGCCAAAATAAAAAATATGAACCTCTGTTGTCACAAGGAGATGCAAGCAATAAATAAGCATAATGATCAAGAGCTAGATCTTGAGAACAAACCGAGCACCTCATAAGACATCCTATCAACATCGAGTCGCCAATCTCTGTATTGGTCATATACATTCATTCTTCCTGACACCATTCTAGTTTGGAATACCATGACCTGCAAATAGTCAAATTTGGAATGTGAAGCATTAACATGCTCGTAGATAAACAATCTTTGTAGGTACAATAGACAATAGCAACTGCACCTTCGATTACCATATCAAAAGATGGATGTCAATACATGAAGTCATGAACAATCTTCATAGCTTCAATATACAACAACCAGAGACTAGTATCTTTTACAATAACAAAAGCGAATTGATGAACAATTTCCATAGCTATACTCACTAATTAGCTTGCAGAATACCTCGAACCATGCGAGTAGCAGAAATGACGGACATAAATATTTTTAACCAAGTAAAACTCACTGCATAACTTGGCATCTACCCTTGCCATTAGTAAGTACTAACAATAGCAATGTAATACAGTAGAACCAAGCGGTGAAGGTACTTAAGCTGCATAAATATGCTAAACCAAGTCAAACTCACTTAATACCTCGGGTTCTACCACTTGCTGTTAATAAATGCTAACAATAGCATGTTGACCCTATAGTTTTGATGATGATTTGTCAAACAATTTATTACTAATTTGTTTTCTAGTGTTTTGTGTTTATGCTCTCGTTTCAGGTATTTCAATACACGCCAATCAAGTGTTAAAGATTCAAGTTCATTTGCGTGGATATACCTAGGTATATGTTTAGTACACTTATATATATTGTATGATTATATCTAAGCTCAATATATGTACACGTAACACAATTTTTGAAGTTTCTCTATCATATAAATGATTTCTCATCAAACGTTGTTACAATAACTTTTCTCTCATGTTTACAGCTTTTTAATATTTCATTGTATATATATAATATATGCATAACATATATAAACATATTTACAAGCTCTACATCAACTTTCACTTTCATATAAAAACAGGTTTTTCTAAGCATTTCTCAAAAACAGGTAGTTTTCACAAACGAAAATTTATTTTCCAAATATTCTTTTTTAAACATGTTTATTTCATCATTTAGAAACTTTCCCCAAATTTTCACTAAGTTTGGAATTGATTTGATATTTCTTTTGGATTTTCAAACAAGCCTCAGAAACCTGTTTTTTGCTCATATCAGATTTCGGTCGACCACTACGGTCGACCGACAGTTATTCTGTTTTCTGAGCTCATACTCGCGGTCGACCGCACCGGTCGACCGAGAGAATTTCCGGTCGACCGAAAATGCCATCGGTCGACCGCCAGCGTCACACCTTTGTTTTCTGATGTTTTTGAACTAAGCGGTCGACCGGACCGGTCGACCGCCGAGTTGTCAGATGTGTATAACGGCTAGTTTTTCAAATGGTTTTTTGGTCTTTTTGCATACTTTCAGCTGTTGTATTGGGGTACTATATATACCCCATTGCTGCTCTTCCTCTCAAAAACCAAGAAATCCAAGTTTATTGTTTAGAAAGATATTAATCGTGTTTAAGAGCTGTTTTAAGAGGGGTTTCATTAATCAGTTTTCAAGAGAAGTTTTCTACAACAAGAAGAGGCTTTCAAATCCTATTGGGATCATCATTTTTTCAGTTCTTCTTGTTCATTGAGAAGTTTTCTAAACTCTTTCTTATATAGCTCATTATTTCTCTTTCATTTTCAATTGGCTATATTTATTGAGTTTGATTCACTGTTATCACACATACACATTTGAGCTTAATATTTTCATACTATATAGTGTGGGTTGTGGTGTGTGATTTAGTGAGTGTGAGCCTCATTGTGTTCTCACTTGTTATTTGAGAACAAATCATTGAATTTAACTTTTATTTGTGAGGATCACTTGTAATACACTTGTACACCGAGAGAAGTGTGAGGAGAGAGAGACGGGGTCAAATCCAATAGGAGTGGCGTCGATTGACAAACCAAGGAAGAGGTTGTAATCGAGCACTTGAGGAGGAGGACACGGGCTAGGTTCCTACACTTAGTGTGTAAAGTGTGATTGTGAGTGATTGTGTAGTGTGAGAGTTTTCGGTGAACTTGTAAACCGAGTGTGTAGAAGTTTCGGCTTCCAAACCGGATAGTGATAGTGGATATCTCCTCGAGGTGAGGAGCGGGGACGTAGGTCGTGGGGACCGAACCTCGTGAACATATCGTTTTGTTTGTGATTGCATTGGCGTACTTTTAAATTCGTGCTTATTATTCATATTGCCTTTGTCAATTGCTCATTGTTGTTTTTCCCTCTATCTAGTTTATGATAAATTCATCCTTGTGTTAATTTTATATCCTTGCATATATTTCTATCATATAGGATATATCACCTTGTGTATATTGCATATTCTTGCACATAACTCTTTGTATATCTATCTTGCAAGAATATATATTTGTTAATTAGTTTTAATTGGCATTTAATCGGATTAGATTAGCATAAGACCCTAATCACCCCCTCTAGGGTCTAACATAGCAATGTATACAGTTGGACCAAATGGTGAAGGAATTTAAGCTGCATAAATGCTAAACCAAGTCAAACTCACTGAATAACTCGGCTTCTACCACTTGCTATTAATAAGTGCTAACAGTAGCGATGTACACAGTAGAACCAAGTGGCAAAGGTATTTATGCTTGATAACTGAAGATGGAGATTAAGGAGAGTTTTTGTGACTTGGTTTAATTGGAATGGAGCACAATCTATGATACTCCTATCATGAAACCCTACCGAATCCAACACCTACCAGGTAATGACACTCCATGAACATATGCATACATTTACGGAAACATGTATTCAATTATATAATACATATCTTAATTGAAAAAGGTCTTCATACATCAGTGTGATCAAGGCACAAAGTCTCAAAAGCACACCATTCGCAAGGCAAGGCACAGTGCCAAACAAACATAATGCAAGGTGCTAGGTGATGCGCGCATCTCGGTAAAGCAAGGCACGTCCCACAAACAAAATCTTTTTGATACACGTGTGAAATTAAACCAACATGTTTATGAATTTTGATATTTAAAAAGATATTATAAATAATTTCACTTATCAAATCACGAAATAATGTCTTAATTCATAATCTTAACACTAGCCAAATGAGAGCCATTGTCAATTTAACTCTACCCTTATTTCAGTAATCAATCACAATGAAAAAAAGAACTTTGCTATGAAATCAGACGTGCAAAATTACAACATTCTAAGCAGCAGGACATCTAGCATATTCCATCCAGGCCTTGATTGACCAATGTTTCAACCAAAAAAGACATGCAATCAAATTCTATGCTATTAATAATCATTGACGTCGCAATAACTCGAATAATAGTTTATAATTTTACAACTAATGTTTCAATATAGTAATAACAACAATAGGAAAAAATTTAAAAAGGACGAAAAATATGAGGGAGTTGATCAGAAATTGGAAAAAAATGACAGAAAATGATGAAACAAACACAAAGACCAGGCGAAAGAGAAGGAATAAGAGGATGCAGCAACAACATGAGGGGAGCAGTGCAGTGCATTAATGCTAATGAAGGCACATCAAGGGGAAAGGACGAGGAGCGCCAAAGCAGAATGAGGCATTAAAAGTGCACTTAGGCACAAAGCTATACGGCATGATGTAGGGCACTCAGCGACAGCGAGGTAGGCGCCTGGGCACGCCATTGTGTACACTTCGCAAAGGTGCATGGCGATCATAAGGGGGGCCTTAGTTTCAACTTTGAATTGTGTGGGCAGTTTTAAGTAGTAGGTGTCAACCCGATAAGCCAGTAGTAGAATAGTAGTGGGTTATCGGTGTGAATGATCCCCCGCTCAAATACCCCTCTCCAAAAGCGAGCCCTAGTTAGAGACTCCTTCCTTCCCTCCCTCTCGATCAAACTTCACCAACATTCGACGACAAACAAAGAGCTCCTATGAGCGGAGATCCCAAGCACACATCAGCAACCAGCAATCGGCAACAAGAAGCAATCCTTTAAGAATCTTTTCATTTCAAAAATTTTTAATCTTTTTTAGGTTTTGTTCTCTTATATTTTGGCCTCTTTTGTCTCCTAATTTTACGTGTTGTTATCAGTGTTTGCGTTGGGTTACTTGATTTTTGTTTTTGTTTTCTATTAACTGTAGATTTTCATTGTTTTTAGTTCTATGTTGTTTTTAAGTAGCAGCACATAGCTATTGTTTATTGACTATAGCTCGAGTTAGTTATTAATTTGTATTTTTCAGGTTTATTGAAGATTCCAATTCCTGATTTTATTTAAGTGTAGCTTTTAGTTTATCATAATTAATTGATGTGCTTGTAATTAATTGATTAACTGCAGTTTTGGTGTAGCTAGAGTTCCTTGCATACTAGCTTGCTCTTGTGAAATGTTTAACTAGAGTTAGTAACCGGAGTTTTAACAAAAGATATAGCTAAAGCGTGAAACTGTGAATATGTGAAGTTTGACTTGTGATATATGATTTATTATTCTATAAATATATGTTTATTATTATGTGTTTGGGGTTGATTGTTGATATTGAATATTATATCATATGTTTATTATTCTATAAATATATGTTTATTATTATGTGTTAGGGTGTAACCTTTTCACTTTAATCATAGAATCGGCCATATTTCTTGTTGATAGAAAAGCTCAATAGTATCTGCAAGACATAAGGCCTTGCGAAACTCTATTTGGCAAAGGATGAAACTTTTTATTATTACTTTTGGTAACTTTTAATTCAAATTGTAATGAGTAGTAAGTTACATAGTCGCACTTATTTGGGTCATACATGTATTTTCTTTTATTTTTAGTCAAATTAGGAGTCTTAAGTCTATATAGAGGCAGGTTATTGTTATCTTTTAACAGATTTTAGTTTTAATAAAAATGTTATCTAGTTCTTTTCTTCAAGGTGAATTCATGGTACCTTACAGACTCAAGGCTTTCAACATATCTATCCCATGGTATAGGTCTTAATTCCAATCACTTCCTCATCCTTCTTGTTATGTTAGGAAAAGTGACTTAAACCCATTGTCGGTCAGTCCTCTTTATTAAGTCCTCTTTATTATATAGATAGATAAATAGTTTAAGATTACAAGTGTTCCCGATGTGGGACTAAAACACTTCACAAATAAATCTACTCTAGTACTCGCCCTCAAGCTAGTACATAGATGTTAATCATGTCCAGCTTGTTACAAAACAATAATCGTGGCAAGACTTTTGAAAGTGTGTCAACACTTTGATCAGTTGAGCGAACATGTGGAGTCACAATCTTCTTAGACAACACCATATCACGGCTAAAATGACAGTGTACCTCAATATGTCTTGTTTGCTTATGAGACACCGGGTTGCTTGCAATGTAAATAGCTGCTTAATTATCACAATGGAAAGTCATGAGCAATACGAAAACAATACTCATCTCCTACAGTAGTGCGCACACCCAAGTCATCTCGCAAGCAGCATGAGCCATAGCTCTATACTCAGCTTCAACACTAGAGGGGCAACAACTGTCTGTTTCTTACTTCGGCAAGTGGCCAAATTTCCTCTAACAAAAGTGCAATAACCACTAATAGAATGTCGATCAAGAGGATCACATGCCCAGTTAGCATCAGATTAACCTACAATATACAAATTGTTGGAAGTACAATAAAAAGGTCCTTTTCCTAACGCACCTTTCAGGTATCGTAGTAACCGACAAGCTGCAATCCAATGTAGCTGATGCGGACTCCACATATCGACTGAGAACTCTAATAGCATAAGTGATTTTGAGACATGTAACCGTCAAATAGATAAGCTTGCCAATCAATTTCCAGTAACTACTAGGATCAGTGAGAGTTTCCCCAATATCCTGATCAAGTCTAACTTAAGAGTCCATAAGCATACGAACAGGCTTCAAATTAAGCATATCGGTGTCATCAAAAAGATCGAGAAGATACTTCCTTTAAGATAAAGCTAGTCTGTTAGAAGAACAAGCAATCTCTATCCCGATAAAATACCATAAAACCCCTAGACCTTTCATGTGAAAATAAAAACTGAGATGTAGCTTCGAATCTCAAATGTCCTGATGATCATCCCCTAATATAACAATATCATCCACGTATAGCAAGAACAATAGTACCAATGGTAGAATGTCTAACAAGTAACAAAAATGGAATAATCTAATGCAATAGCTTCAAGCCATAGTTTCTAACCACTATACTAAATTTATCAAACCATGCACGAGGAGATTGCTACAATTTATAAATGGCTTTCTTAAGGCAACAAATTTTAGTAGGCTGCCCTTGAACTTCATATCCTAGTGGCTGAACCATATACACTCCTTGCAAATCACCATGCAAGAAGGCATTTTTTATATCTAGTCACTCATTTAACTCCTCAAATCAACTTCAAAAAGGTAGAAGCATCAACAATCTTTCAAAATTGATGTGATGGCAAATTGAAAGATGCCTTTGTACAGAGAAGCAACAACTACAGGAACATTGTACTAGAGATCACGTGAAAAGTAGGGCTAAAGAAAAAATCAAAATTTACAAGAGGGTGGATTAGGGATTCAGTAATAGGAAGGTGACATAGACAATGCCACCTTCCTTCTCTATTGAAAAAAAAATTATCCATGAAGTTGTACGTAATTTGTGATGGATTGGAGCACTATATGATTTTTATGATATTAGGATGCCATGGTAGTTTTATATAGATGCACAATTAAGAATTGAGATGATTTTTATGGATACACAATGATGAGAAGTGCATCTTTCTAGTGCCTACGTCAGGATAGTACCCGAAAGATATGTTGAAGGGGAAGGCATTCTTGATAATAGGTGGCAAGAGATTTTCCACAATTACAAAGGAGATAGGTGAGATGATCTATGTTGTAGCCGAAAAAGAGGGGAATTCAGAGTTACATCATGTATGAAGAGGAAAACAGACCTTAAAAGAATTCAATGCTCTCATACTCGAGTAGCTACAAGTAGAACTGCCACTTTTGAGAAACACTTAACATTAGACGGATCTAATCTCTTGCTCTAAATTTTGATGAATCTATCTCACAATTGGATGAGACCTACGGAAGTTAACAATCGCAAAGAAGAAGACAGACCTAAAAGGCATTCAATAAGGAGAATATTAAATCCAAGTGAATTATCAACCTTATTGACAACAAAGGATAAGAGCTGACATATATCCTTTGATAATCGGGAAATCAAGAAGATCATTATGAAGTACAGATTTCTGATTCCAAGATTATAGAACGTGATACACAAGATTGACTCAGCTTTGTCACAAAACTAGATCTATGGAGAGGTCATCATCACGTTTCAATTAGGTTGCAAAATAAGTGAAAAATAACCATTTAAAATCAAAGATGGACTGTATGGGCGGCTAGTTATGCTTTTTGGTACATCCAACACTCTTAAGCGCTTTCATGTGCCTCGTGAATCAGGTACTAAACTCTGGCATTGGGAAGTTTGATAGCATATATTTTGATGAAATCTGATCTATAGTTGGAGATGAAGCATTTGATGTACTTGAATGATGATTACTAGACTAATAATTGGAGATGAATGCCCTTAAAATAAGAACTAATCATGCTACCAAAAAGTGTGGTTATTTGAGTACAACCTTTGTTTTCTAGGCTTCATACGCATTAGTGTGATAAGGAATAATACCGACTATTCAAGTGACTGACAAAATTAATTTCTACAGCTAGAAGCTCTTATGGATTACCAACATTCTATAGGCAGTTCATCCAAAAGTTCAGCAGTGATGTGTGTTGGAAAAACATGATATACACTATAGGCAGATATATGTATATCATGGTTGTTAAATTAAATAAAAAAGAAGAATGCCTGAAACGATTTCCTCCGTGAACAATTTTCCAAGATCTTCAGAAGTTAGATTTCTCAAGAGAAACAGTCTCCAATAGAATCCAACACTCTTAAACTCTTTCATATGACTCATGAACAAGGTGCTAAACCCTTTCATTGGAAAGTTTGATAGCATATATTTCGATAGAATCTAATCCATAGTTAGGGATGAAGGATTTGAAGTACTTGAAAAAGTTTTATATCATATATTTTGATGATATTTGGATTTATAATTGGAGATGGAGCATTTGTTGCACTAAAATTAAGAACTAATAATGTTGCTCGAAAAGTGCAGTTCTCCGAGTAAAGCCTTTATTTTCTAGGCTTCATGGGCATTGATAAGAAATAGTACCGGCTACTCAAGTGGCCAACTCAAAGTTAATTTCTATAGCTAGGAGCTCTCCTCTATGTTGGAAAAACACGATATACAATATAGGTGGAAATATGTATATCATAGGTTTTAATCAAAATTAAATAAAAAGGAAGAGTACCTTAAACGATCCCTAATCCTCCATGAACAATGTCCCAAGATCTTCAGAAGTTAGCTTCTTCAATAGAAAAAGCCTCCAATGGAATTCACTCGTCATAGAGAGGATGCAATACAATGCGGAAATTGATAGGATCTTCAAAATCATACTTTTTATCCGAATTTTCTAATTCTTTTTTGTATTTTTGTATGTTCTCATATGACCGCATGTTTGTCTTATTGTTGAAAGTAATTCTGAGGAAAACTAGAGACTCAATTATAGAACTTGGTTGATCTCTTACAATTATAATACTAGGAAATAAACACGTTACATATTCTTATTTCTTAATAATATGCTAAACATATTATAAGTATATTATTTTATTCTCTCAATCACATCCACAATATCTCTCAGTCTGACAGCCACATATTCCTAATATAGCGCCCCTAATATATATATATATAGAGAGAGAAACTTATGTCAACTTAAGTGGACATCCACTAAGTTTCTTAATCATTGATGATCACTTGATTGAGCTATATTGTGGATGATCCGCTTCGTTGAACTTGATCTACATATTCTAAAACCCCAACACACCAAATTTGGGGTGAACCCGTCGTGGTTTGACCCTTCATCTACTCGTATCAATTTTAACGGTTTCGAATGAATAGAACTTTTTACATGACCCGACGGAGGGTCAAACCACGACGGGTTCACCCTAAATTTGATGTGTTAGGGTTTTAGAATATGTAGATCAAGTTCAACGGAGCGGATCATTCACAATGTAGCTTAATCAAGTGATCATCAATGATTAAGAAACTTAGTGGATGTCCACTTAAGTTGACAGTTGACATAAGTTCCTCTCTCTCTTTCTCTTTCTCTCTCTCTCTCTATATGTATATATATATATATATATATATATATATATATATATATATATATATATATATATTCCTTAATACTTCCCCTCAAGCTGGAGTATGTATATCAAATACGTCCAGTTTGTTACAAATAAAGTGCACACTCTAATATGTGATGAGGCACAAAAACATAAAATAGTCTTAATCTTCTCATCTTCGCTTGATGATATTGTCATCAAATTAGTTGATTGCATGATACTCTCTAAAGATCCACTAATCAAATGATCCTATATAGGGATCCATCAAACAAACGATCTCCTTCCAAATAAATGATCCTCCTCAGTGATCTAACAAACATATGATCCTTCTTTCAGGATCTTCCAAACAAATAATCTCTCTTTAGGGATCCACCAAACAAATGAATTGAGAGAATGATCTTCATTGCATCAATCTCCAATATGAACCAACAGAACAATCTTCACTAGACCAATCTCCAAATCAGAATTAACATAACAATCTCTACCAAACAAATCTCTAAAACCCAACCAGACCATCAAAACAATTTTATAACGTTTCAATCACAAAATATATCAAACATAACACCGCCTACAATCATTTCAAACCAACCAAATGCCAAACACTTCCCCTCCATCCTCAAACAAGCCAATCAATCCATAACAGAGTCTAAATCCAACTTTAAAGACCAAAATAATTGCTATGAAATTCAACTCCAACCCTAATAAACCAAAACCTTTCCTTTTATCTTTTCTTTCCTGTCCTTTTCTTCTTTTCTTTCTTTTCTTTCCTCTTCTTTTTCCTTTCCTTTTCTTTTTTTTCTTCTTTTTTCTTTCCTTTTCTTTTTTCTTTCCTTTTCTTCTTTCCTTCTCTTTCTTCTTTCTACCTGTAGGTAATGGTGGATAATGTTTCTAGAAGACATGTGGCAGCAGCAGCGGATGTCGATAAGTTGCGTAGGATGGTGTGGATGAATGCAAATTGGATGGGCAGAGGCGATGATGAGGACATTGAGGATGACTATTGCAACCAATAACGACCTAGATCATCGACGAGGCAACAAAAGCGGCATGAACAATAATCCGCAGTACTGTTTGTGGATGAACAATAACATCTTCCTTAAAATATTTTCCTAGTATATTCCTTTATTCTCTCAATCACATTCCTAATATCTCTCAGCCACATAATCCTAATATATCATTCATAATATACATAGATATTGCACAATATATTCCTTAACACATATATAGCCATAGGTCATCCATCACGATAATAGTTTTAACTGATGTGGAACTTTTTCAAAAACAATCCATAACAATTATAGATATGATACAATTGGCAATTAGACATCTCTCAACGACATTAGTGAGATCAATTTGATCCCATATCAAGAGTCAATTACTAATCAAATTATTCTCAATTAAACGTGATTAATAATTTTAATTTAACAGTCAAATTCTATCCGACTAACTGTTCATATTAGATCTTCCTTAGTATTGGATAAAATATACAATAATACTATTTACTTACATTTGGTCTCTTCCAGTCTAAGTTGCATAGTTACTGTTATGGGTACGGACATGAAAAATTTGTAAAAGGTAGGTTACGGAGACATGACTATATATATGAATGCTCTGTATATTTATATTTATTAGTTTACATAAGATCAATTTTGTTTTTTATTTATATTAAAATCAATATATATGAAAATATATGTGAAGTGTAGAATATATGTCCAATAAGTGTACAGGAAGTGTTTTAGATTAAAACATCTATTATATAATTGAGTATACGCCTGAATAAACATATGCATATATTTCATAAGTGTCCACGAAGTTTCGGTACGATACAGGCATAGGTATGTATCGATTACATATACAAATCGCGATAGAAGTGCCTATATAACATAGCTTCTAGTATCAATTTATTTTCTTTTAGACAAATTAATTAGTCATCACAGTGTATGATCTAATAAAATAACATAACACTCATGTATATAATACCCAGAGAATATGTGCAACCATATCTACTTCATCAATGTGCAACAAATATTACATAAACCTTATTGGCTGTGTATGAGCATGCAACACTACTCTAGCAATATGGTGTCGGCATAGATCCATGAAAGGCTAGTTCCCCTAGAGTGAAGCAACTAATCGGAGTGTTGCCTTAATAAAAGAGAAGATTTGCACCGCCTAGTTATAATTTTACTATATGTTGACTAAGCTACCACGGACAAAAGATCATTTCTCTAACATAGCGTACTTCATTGCTTGAAAGAAGACTTCATTATTAGTCATGGCAATTTATTGGTTGCAGAGATTTTGTTCAACTGCATAAGGTTCCCAAAATCAATTACTTCTGACAAGATTTTGTTCAACTGCATAAGGTTCCCAAAATCAATTACTTCTGACAATGACATAAAGTCTTATTATAGTTTTAGAGAGACTTATGGAGAAATTCCTACTACTCTCAGTAACATTAGTACTTGTGACCC
Source organism: Asparagus kiusianus (assembly GCA_022839385.1). NCBI lineage: Eukaryota > Viridiplantae > Streptophyta > Magnoliopsida > Asparagales > Asparagaceae > Asparagus > Asparagus kiusianus. The sequence continues at coordinate 94,545 of BQKN01062265.1, forward strand.
ACAAAGCAATGACCGGACTAGCGCTCCACTCATTCGACTTGATTAGCACTCCAAGGTCTACGCTCTATGAAAAGTACCGTTACATCCTTTTGTGGCTTCTTAAAAAGAAGAAAAGAAAACATTGAACTAGTTAATAGCACGTGAGTTAGGGTTAGCTTCCAACTTTCATATTAGAGCCTTTTTTTCTGTAAACCAGGCTTTCAAGATTCAACTCAAATGGTGGGGTTTTAGGTTCCATTTGAAGAGATGATGTCAATACTGATGACACATTTATGTATCTCGAAGTGCAGAGTTTGAAGAGCTAAAAATGGCTTTCAATCACTTCAGAGCATATCAGGCAAAAGTTTTGGTGATCAGAGAGGAACAAGGAAACATACATGATACAAAAGATGCTAAATGTATTGTAAATAAGATATTCACTCTCCACGGAAGTACTAAATCGTTTTATTATATACTCTATAGAAACTACCTTCTATAATCCATGAAACCAACACCATAAATATTGACTAATTCCACACCTTATTAATATTATGCACCAAGAGAAGCTCTCATGAAATATATGATCATCAATCAGGAAGGAAGGTATAACAAGCCCTTGAAAAGGTTCTTTTAATCTTGCTTTAGTATATAATTTGATGTTTTCAACATCAAAATGATAAAGTACTATATTATAAGGAAATTGTCCCTCTCTAACACTCTTTGCCCTTGAGGACATGATAAAAAACTACCGAAGTGTCTTCTACGGCTGCTGATAACAATGATACAAAACTACTAAAGTGCCTTCTATGGTTCATGATAACAATTTTACTTTTGAAAAAATTGTTATCATCTTATATAATATAGAGCTCCCCTTAGTTTTTTGTCCTTGCATGATACTAAATAGTCGGCCCTTAGGATTTTATGATTATTATGTTTCAGATGTTGTCTCTGTTTATTGTCTTGTATCCACAAGGAGAGGATAAAGGAAAGAAATATAGATTAGAACCAGAATCCATACAGTTTCCTACCAAAGGGTATCGGGTTAACCTTTATTAACTTTTATCTTTTTTTAATTATAAGCAATACCATCCAACTTCCCATGGGAAGAACATTATCATATTTGTAATATGGGATTATGACCACTTAAAGTGTTTCCATGGACATCATCCAAAGAAAAAACCAGAAGTTTTAAGACCAATATTCCCAACAGATTTTAGATTCTGCATGTTTACCTTGGTCAACTGATAGCTACAGAAGCATAGAGGGAATAGTTCCCCAATTAAATTTAGTAGGATGAAGACAGGATGAGATCAGTGTAGGCAAAACCTAGCAAGTAGGGTGAGGTTCAAAAGTTTGAAGTGCATATAAAAATTCCTGAATGTATAGAAGGTCAAGATAATGGTATAGTTTAATATGAGTGGATATACAAGGCCTAGAGTAAGGCCAAAATAATAGTTTGATCAAGTAGTCTTTAGAAGAAAACTAGTAAAATTGACTCGTGCGATGCTGCAGCATGAGAGTGTAAATAGTGGCATGACATTGTAAATAGCCAAAAAACAATGGTTTAAACATTTAATTTAAAAACATTATATTAATAGCTTAGAACAAAAAGTATAGCAAGATACAACAAAATATAATGACTTAGACCATATTGAACCGGTGACATACAAAACATGCTGGAAGTTAATTCTTTCAAGTACTCTGGGTTTAAAAGTGACTTTGGAAGTAGGTGTGTTTAAAAGTAAATGGTAGTAAACTTTTGTGTTTATGGATAAAAAAATCATTTCTAAAAGTGGGTGAGTTTGAAAATAAATGGAGGTACAACTTCGTATTTATAGGCAAAAAACTCATCTATAGTTCATGATGTCGTAACATTAGTATAAAAACAAATACAATAATGGTTTAAGCATTTTGCTATGTTGTATGCCTAACCACTTAGAAAATATAGCAAATTATGGGAAGAAATATAGCAACTTAACCACGTACTAAACTACTAAAATACACATCAGGTTTAAAAATAATTTCATGGATCTTGTAAGGACAAGAATGATGTTGGAAGCGGATGGGCTTAAAAATAAATGCAGGTAAAACTTCAGATGTATTAGTAAAAATCCTTTTGGGAAGTTGGTTGGCTTGAAATTAAGTGGGCTAATATTTGAATGGAATATTTGAGGTTTAAGAATGATTTTTGGAAGTGGATGGATTTAAAAATAAATGGGGGTAATATTATAGGAAAAAAAAACTTTCTTCCAAAGTAGATGAGTTTAAAAATAAATAGGGTAAACCCTTGGTTAGGTATAGGCAAAAACAGAAAACTAAAAGAAAAATATGGCATTCTATGTGGATGGGTTTAAAAATAAATAAAGGTAAAACCTTGGATTTAAAGGTAAATAATCAATTCTGCTAAAGTGGGTGGGCTGAAAAATAACTTGTATAGGACTTTAGGTGTATATACAAGCATAGTCAAAAAGATAATACTAAAAATATGCAAATCCAGGAATCACACTCCGAAGCTATAATGTCAAAGGCAATGGCGCTACCATTATGCTACATGTTGTCAATAGTTTATTTTCCGAGTCCAAAATATATACTATAATATAAGAGATAACTGTAGCTAAGCACTGTTCACCTCCAATAACTTTAGTATACAATATAAAGGTCACTTAGATGCCAGTAAAGATAACAAAACTCACTTCCCGACTTTTTCTAGACAAATAATGGAGAGAGAACCTTTTCAGGTTTTCCATGACTAACAAAAGAAATTTGGATAAATTGCTATGGGTTGTCATCATTTTAGACAAATAGATAAGTGTATGTCAGAAATTAACCATGTAACTGGTTTGGCCCGTTGGATTTTTTTCTTGAGAAACTGGCAATGATATTACATGGTGAATTCATGACATTAAAACTCCCAACCAAATCAACATACCAAGATAGTAATCTCTCGCTTAAACTGAAGCTTAAAATCCAAGTCTATATGCCACCATGCGTCTCCAATTATTCTACATGAACATTGTCAAATTATAGGAAGTGCTTTCTAATGCTCAAATCAATAACACTTGAAAAGGAGTTTACATTCTATGTTTCTTCACTATATTAAACTAAAGTCCTCACTTATTTCCATAGGAAAAAATGCCTTAAATCATAGGATATCAATGACTGAATTCAACCATAACATTTACACGATTAGCAATTACTATGAGTGAAATGGAAATATAGGATGCTAGTCAGCATAATTCCTCCAAGCATACTTAGACTACTTAAACAAAGGATGGGTTAAACCATAGAGAAATAGCTACTCTTTCTACTATATTTGTCTTGTAGTTAATGCAAAACTATCAATATATACACTTCAATTTAGTAAATCATCTTACCATGCATTACCCCTAATATTTCCACCAAACTATACAAATTGTTTCTCATAACAGTTACCTGCCAAAATTAATGAACACCCAGTTACAATCTTTATAGTTAAATCAAAGGAATCACCTTAATTCAACTACCAGTAGTCTCCCGAAAAGCTAGCTGTCAAATCTCTTATAAATCCACAATTTGCTCCTCATTAGTCAAACACGGGACTAAATGGACTCTAACATACCAGCATGCACGGGCTTTGGACAAGTCTAGTCCTTAGATGAACGCTGGCATGCCAGTGCCACCAACCACGCTGCTTTCTTGCAACCGGGAAGTAAGGTTGGCTCTAATAGGGAAGTCTATTATGGGTATATAACAGGAGTACAACTAACTTTTGGGGTGAGTCCTCATAGGTGTCTTACACAAAATCACATTAGGAATTAGAAAAGTACTAAAATTGGAAAAATAGAGAAAGTAAACAAACAAAACCCCTAAAATCCTAAAATCCTAAAATCTCAAATCAAGAACCAACCTCACGATGAATCCTCTCAGAGTCCTGCCTCCTGCCAGGACCCCCAGACATCATCATCATCATGCCGTGGTGGTGCCGAATCACGCAGTCAGCCGAGTCGTTGGAAACTCGGGGCCCACACCAGACACCATCAGCAGCAACGCTCTGTTGCTGTTGTTGGTGGTGATGATGATGATCTCTATCCCTATCTCTGTCTCTCCTCTCTTTCTTCTTCTGCTTCAACCTCCTCCGCCTCGACCTCATCCCCTGCCACTCCGCAGACGACCTCACCTCGTTGGCGGCGCAGGGGGAGGCGGCGTCGGAGGCCGCCCGAGACGAGCATGCGAGGCGGCGGAGGGCTCTCTTGATCCTGCTCAGTTCAGGCGGAGGAGGAGGAGGGGAGGAGGAGATGAGGGGAGAGTCGCCGTCGATGCAGCACATGACCGAATTAATAGAGATAAGCACGATTGGTGGCCTACTTTCGATCTCTCTTTTCTTTGCTTTGCTTTGATCTACTATTAAGGGGCGGCTTTTGTTTTGTTTTTTCTTATTTGTGATGCTTGCGCTTCCTTTTGTTTGAGAGGCGTTGAAAGTCTTCATTTATTAGTTAGCGAGTGTTACGCCTCGTTTGGTAATCGAGAATGCACTCAAATAAGAACGGAATAGAAGAAGGAATGGAATGGAATTAATGTGAGAATGAAATAGTCATTCTCATTCTCACGTTTGGGTGTAATTCATAAAATGAAGTGGGAATGGACGTATTTTAAAATTGTATATTTTATTGATTCTCATTTAAGTGGGAATGCTCATTCCCTATCATTTCATTGGGAATGCTCATTCCCACATAAAGTGAGAATTGATGAGAAGTGGGAATGGACATTCCAACTTCAAAAAAGAGGGTGTGTTTGGTAGGAAGGAATGAGAAGTGAGAATGACCATTCCATTCCACTTCATTCCCGCGTACCAAACGAGGCCTAAGTTCTTACTTCGACAAATTTTCAAAATAACCCTATTTGCAAACTTATTTTTCAAAAACGATCTCTTTCAAGTTATTTGTCAAAACCGACCTGGTTTCAGCTCCAGGTCGGTTTTGACGAAAAAAGTTCCCAAACTTCACGACACTTCAAGTCCCGTGAAGTTTAGTAGCTATTTGTTAAGCTGCTAAACTTCACGGGACTTGAAGTCTCGTGAAGTTTCAGGCTCATTTTTCAGAAAATCGCAGCTCTGGAAAATGAGAACTACAACTCCACGGGACTTGAAGTCCCGTGAAGTTTTCGCTCTGCTTATATAAGGCAGAAGCGATGTCGACCCATAACCCTATCCCCTCTTCTCCTCTTGAACCCGACCCCCTCACCCCTAGCCCTCACCCTCGCCCTCACCCCTTCACCCCCTCCCCTCATTGGCGCCGCCACCGACCCCGTCGTCGCCCCTCCACCGGCCCCCACCGTCGGCCCTCACCGTTGTCGTCACAGCTGGAGTTCACCGGAATTAGGGCATCGTCAATATTAAGGTAAAATCTTAAAAAAATTAATTCAAAATTTTTGTATATTCTCACAATTTCTTGGTCATTACTTGTAAATAAATTAGATTTTTAAATAAATTTGTAATTATTTATGAAATTTGTGAAGAAAAATTAAATAATATTGTGTATGAAGTTAGAGGAGAAATTATCGAAATTTGTAACCGTGAAGTAAACAAAATGTCAAGTTTATAGGTTTCTAATATCGATCTAAGAGATTTAATGGTTAAAATTATGGGTTTCTAATATTGATATTAAATTTTTTTACTCTTTAGAGGAAACGATGAACGATCAAATCGTAATTCTTTGTTCATATGATGGAAAGATTAACTATCTCGAAAATAATATGTCCGTTTATGAAAGAGGTGTCACGAAGCCGTTGTTTATATCAAAATCGTTTACTTTCGATGAATTGGTTAATGACTTACACAAACTTATATTAACCAACTCACGTGAGTATCACCTTAATATTATTTGCAATTATCCTGTTGGGGGAACAGAACAAGCGACATTCAAGTCTCAAGTGACTATGATATGGGTCTCATTGGAGTGTTACACGATGAGAAACGTTCGATGGAATTATTTTTTGAAAAACATCAGAGAAATTTAGGCAAATCGGTGAATCACGATGGAATATACTCCCGCGTGTTGGAGGACCTTGAAGTTGACTCCGTTGGCTTTTTATCTCTACAACAAGATGAAGGTTGGACATAGTCACAATACGTGAGCGGTCCTTCGTTTGTGGGCACTTCTAACATCGATACTAACACGGCCCATCTAGATGATAATGCAAGTGTCGAATCCGAGGATGGTGATGAAGAGGATGGCTTACAAATTAATAGCATGACGTGTTTGATTGATCATGATGAAGGGGATAACATTGACGGAAGTTATACTAATAATGAGTATGTCGTGTTAGAGGATATGCCGCTCGATGAACTTCATGAAGAAGAATGGATTGATAACTCCACGATGGAAAGTATTCCTATCGGCACTAACATCGTTGATGATACACAAGGCGAGTACTTCTCATTCAAGAAGGGGAATCTATTTGAAAGTAAGGAGAAATTGATCCATGCGCTTCGTTTGTGGGCCATTGAAAAAAAAAGTCAAGTATAGGCCAACAAAAAATAACGCAACAAGCTATAATGTGGTTTGTTTTTATCACAAAGATGACGAATACGAAGATAATGGTGGACATCATGATAGCAATGCGAAATATCCTTGGAAGCTTAATTCACACTTGGGTGTAAGAGTAGGCGGGCAATTTAAAATCACGGCTTACAACGGACTCCACACATGTAGCAATCCTCGATTAGAGATGAATAACAAGCATGTGTTTGCATCTTTTATATATCGATTGATTTTACCTAATCTAAGGGAGGATCTTGATCTAAGGCCAAAAGATATTTGTCTTTTAGTGCATAAAGCGACCAAATTGGATGTATCATACAACAAGTGTTGGAATGCTATGAGGAAGGTGATGATAAAAATATTCGGGGATTGGGATAAATCTTATGAGATATTACCATATTATCTTGAAGCACTCAAAAGAGAAAATCTGGGGACTATCTATGAAGTATCATCAGATCATGTTGATGGCGGAGAATGACGGTTCACAGGTGTATTTTGGGCATTTGGCCCTTGTATTAAGGGTTTTTAGATATTGTTGTCCTCTTCTTAGCATTGATGGCACCCACTTGTACGGTAAGTACAAAGGCGTTTTGCTTGTTGCAGCTGGAGTTGACGCAGATGGCGGATTATTTCCTTTGGCGTTTGCAGTGGTTGATGTTGAAAACACAGAGAATTGGGTATGGTTTTTAGCATGCATTAGATATCATATCCTTAGTGTGGGGGCGCGGTCGATTACATTCATATATGATAGGATGAAAGGAATTCCAAGAGCACTCCAACAACATTTCTCGTCACCACAAGAACATTGTTATTGCTTGCGACATATTAGGGACAATTTCAAGAAGAAGCATGGAAACAGGTATGTTCAAGATCTTCTTTAGCAAGCCGGCTGTGCAACAGAAAAATTAGTTTAAGATTAAATACGAGAGAGGATTAAGTTTATTTCACAAGCTGCACATGAATGGATCGAAACTAGTTTGGGACCACACAATGTTGATAAGTGGGCTTTATGTGAAGATGGCGGGAAACGGTTCTGTATGATGACGACAAACGCTTCTGAGAGTTTTAATGGTGTGTTTAGGGGAGCACGCGGTATGCCAATACAGTCACTAGTTGCTAAAACATTTTACAGACTTAATAATTTCTTTCTCCGGCATCGAGAACTTGGTGCAAATATCCTCTCAGAGCTCACGCCGAAGGTTGAAGAAATGTTAGCAGCTCGGATTGTCTCCGCTTGATCATTTCATGTTGTAAGATACAGTTTTAATGAATGGGAGGTCATTTAGGGAATATCACATAGAGAAAGTCGTTCGTACAAAGTCAATATGCTAGTGGATCACACGTGTACGTGCACTTGCAATGTACCAAAACTACAATTGATTCCTTGTTCACATGTTGTCGCAACTTGCTCTGATCTACAGGGTGGTGCGAGGATTTACATTATGAATTCGTCGCAAATTGGTATTCAACTTACAACTATCAACAAATACAAAGAGTGTTTTTGTCCACCATATGATAGTCAACATTAGACACAAGACGAGCCACGAATATTACCTCCTTTGTATAAAAGATCGGCTGGGCGCCCTCGTTCTGTACGAATTAGAAATTCCATTGATGACGGTCAAGAAGGAATTAGGAGGAAAAATAAGTGTAGTAGATGCGATCAACCGGGCCACAACAAAAGTAGTTGTCCAGCTAGGATTAGGCGTTAATTTTTAATGTTAATGTTTGTTCACATGTGACATTTGTATTTGTAATATGTAGCGTTTTGTGCTATGTTTGGGATATAATTTTATTGTTTGATTTCTAATTAATCCTGGTTCACATTGCACATTCGTTTATTATAATATGTTAATCTCAGCTATACCCATTATGGATCCGTGACCGAGACATAACGACGTTTTGTACCTCCAGGCGAGTCATTGTTCAGATCTTATTGGCTCGGGACAGGTAAAACGTTTTTTGTATATATAAAAATATTCCTTATTTTTGGCACTAAATTTAATTTTTCTCAATATACTTAATCAATTTTGTTTAATGTGCAGCCCATACCAGACATTACCATGGTCGATCATTCACAGAGTCATTCGACTTGGGTCATTGAGGATGAGAAAGTACTAGAGTTAATAGCTCAAGTCGGGTTCCGGGAGTGTTAAGGAGTGCGATATATTTGTAGGCGTATAAAATTACCTATAGGTCCCTTAACACAGCTCGACGACGTCGAACCAATCATCAGGCGACGTACGTAAACACGATCGTTAGTCCACAACACCGAAGCCAAGCGATAGGTGACGAAGCGGATTAACGAAGCTGCGAGGCTGACCAACCGCACGCAAACAACGAAATGCATTCACTCGCGTGCGGAATCAAGCCAACGGTTTAGTAAATCAACGAGTCATCCAACCAAGAGCGGACTCGGACGAATTGAGATCGAATCAAGATCAGTTTCGGACTCAAACTAAGAAGTGGATTTACTAACAAATCAGGATCCGGATTTACTGCCAAATCAGGTCAACGAATCAAGTCTGGATAGATCAACTACAGAACCGAAAAACGAACACAAAACGGCAAATCAACAAACACCGGGAGGTCAGTTCACCGAGCCACCAAGTGGTGGCTCGACTGAGCCACCTAAGTGGCTCGGTGGCCGAGCCACCTATAGGTGGCTCGGCGGCCACTAAGGTGGCTCGGCCACCACCGAGCCACCAAGGTGGCCGGCCGAGCCACCTGTTGGTGGCTCGGTGGCCGAGCCACCAACAGGTGGCTAGGTGGTTCGGCCACCTGTGCGCAGGCACAGTTCAGGAGGCCTATAAATAGAGGGCTTGGTTCATTTGTTCAAGGGTTGGATTTTTTGGAGGCGAAACTCTACCGGATTCGAAGCTCAGATCTAAAAAAGATTCAAGCTTTGGGACTTTGAAGACTTGCTCATCCAGATCTGGTGCTCGGTGATCGTCAACGCCAAATAAGGCAGGAGTTCGAGAGGACCGGATCTCAGATCTACGCAGGCATACTCCGGATCAAAGCTTGGTCTTTGATCCCGAGATTTGGGTGATTAGTTCCTTGGTGAATTAATCCCCCCGGCTATTATTTCCTTGGTGAAATAATACCCGTCGTACTGCGTAGATCCGACCGGATCTAGATCTTGCGGTGGTCAACGGATAAACCCCGGCGCAGGCAAACAACCCACGCAAGCGAGCGACCGTAAAACAGGAGCTCGTGATTATGAAAATCAAAGAAAAGAAAATAAAGATTACAACTTTCTCCTTTTGCCGAACAATATTATGCTTGATTGGTCGCTTATCAGTGCACTTATTGAGAGGTGGAGGCCAGAGTCCAACACATTTCACATGCATATAGGGGAGTGTACTATCACATTACATGATGTAGCCATCATACTTGGGCTCCGCATCGATAGCCCGGCAGTTACGGGCACCGATGACCATAATTAGGCTGAATTATGTGCTAGCCTTCTTGGTCAGGTTCCCAACTTGAGGAGTGGTGCGATGAAGCTATCGTGGTTTCGTATGACATTTTAGGGAGATATACTAGCTGATGCTTCCATTGAGATGCTTCAATATCATGCTCATGTGTATATATTGCACATGATAGGGTGCATGCTATTTTCTGATGCGAGCAAGACTCTTGTACATACACGACGGATGCCACTACTAGAGGATTTTGGTGTATGCGGCGCACTATCATGGGACAATGTGGTGTTAGCATAGTTATATAGAGGATTGGGTAGGGTATCCTTGATGCAGAATAAAGAATTCAAGGGATGCTGCACATTGACACAGATTTGATCATGGGAGCGCATTCATATTAGACGACCTACTTTGCTTGTGCACCATGACCTACAGGGCTAGTTTTCTTTGGCATACAGGTATAATTATCCATACAATTTTATTCATATTGAATTTGTACTCATATTATTTATGCCAATAAGGTATAACGTGCGGTACGCTAATTACAAATCAGCGACACGACATCGTGAGTTTTACCAAAATGAGCTTAATGACCTCTGTAGGCGTATAAAACTGCTTATAGGTCCCTTAACACAGCTCGGCACGGTGATTCAACAAACCAACGAACCATCGGGCGGAATATCGAAGCATGTTCGTTAGACCACAACACCGAAGCCAAGTGAGACGCGACGAAGCGGATTAACGAGGCGACGAAGTTAACGAACCGCACGCAAACAACGGAATACATCTAATTGCGTGCCCAATCAAGCTAACGGGTCGATGAATCAACGAGTCATCCAACCGTAGAGTCCACCACATCAATCAAGATCGGGAGCGGACTCAAACTCGAACACCGAAGCGAATTTACTGCCAAATCAGAGTTCAGATCAACAATGAAAGATCGGATAAACCGTGAAATCGGAAAACGGCAAAACAGCAAACGCCTGGAGGGCTCGGCCAAAACCGAGCCACCAAGAGGTGGCTTGGCAAGCCACCAAGGTGGCTCGGTGGCCGAGCCACCTAGGTGACCGGCCGAGCCACCTAGGTGACCGGCCGAGCCACCCTTTGGGTGGCTAGGTGGCTGAGCCACCTGGCCGAGCCACCCAGATCTGGGCCCAGATCTGAGCCCAGATCTGGTTTGAGATGCCTATAAATAGGAGATGAGGGCTCATTTGTTGAAGGTTGGACTTTTGAGATCTTGAAAGCTAAAGGTGAGGCTTTGAGGAGAACTTTGGAGGGGAAACTCTGCTGGATTAAAGGTTATATATAGTTCTTTCTACCACACCAGATTAAATACTTAATAAGGTACTTTTGATTCCAACCCAATCATTTCATTTAAGACTTAGAGTTTGAATCCCTTCTTTCGTTTCTTGAATGATTGATAAGAACTAAGAATTCAAGTTTCATTCAAATTAATCATTTTGGCTGACCGTTTAAGGTTGGAGCTTTGGAATCTTGGAGACTCGGACTTTCAGATCTGGTTCTTGGCGATCATCCACGCCAAATAAGGCAGGAGTTCGAGAGAGATCAGATCTGAGATCTACACGATCATCCTCCGGATCAAAACTTGGTTTTTGATCCCGAGAAGAGTATCGATTTCGCTTGGTCGATTTCGATTACTTAGGGCGATATTTCCTTGGTGAAATAATCCCCCCGGCTGTTATTTCCTTCGTGAAATAACACCTGTTATATCGTGTAGATCCGACCGGATCAAGATCGCGCGGTGGTCCACGGATTAACCCCGGCGCAGGCGAAGAACCCACACAAGCAAGAGACCGCAAAACAGGATCTTGCGATTTGTTCACCAAAAAAGGAAAGTTGTAATTTTATTTTTTTGTTGATTTTGTTGTAACCAGATCTTATAAAAAGACCAGATCTTTTGTAACCGATAAACAGTTGCTTAAGAGAACAATGACTTCAATGAAAACAATAATTTTTCCCGCGAACAATCTGGCGACCACTGTGGGAGCCACCGATCTCGCTGTCGAGATCGTTGCGTCGCAGCCGCAGATCTTGATCCCGGTCGAGGAGGAGGTCGAGTATGAATTCAACCAACAAAAGTTCGAGGAGTATCTATCATCCTCGTCCGGATCCACCTCCCCCCGCAAGTCCAAGAAGTCTCCGAAGTTCTCCTCTAAGAGAAAAGTCTGTTGGTATGAAGAAGTGGAGAATACCAACGAAGATCTCACCCCGATTGATGCCGAAGTTGCATCGGGTGAAGTTCCACCGACCTCCAACCAGGTCAAATCTGTTCTTGCCAATTCCTCCGTCGCTGAAGGCGTAGTGACTCTTTCAAAGAGAGCCCGCCAGAGGCGACGTCAACGCCTGGCGCGGCAATTCGCAAAGGCGATGGAGTCCACTGACGGAATCCGCTATAACGCGGATCTGAAGAACAGAAGAGGCAAACAGCCTCAACAACCAATGAATGGCAGCTCCTCCAAGCCGCCAACGAATGAATTGATCTGTATCAAATGGAATCGTTCAACACTTGAGGAGCGCATTCGCAAGTGTCGCGCACTGTCAGCGCAAGCACGGACTCAAGTCCAAGAAGCCCGTAGAAGACTGCAGAAGGAAGTGGCCAAAAAGCCGCCACCAACCCGCTAAGTATGGAGGCCGAAGTCTGAAGCGACGTTTCAGGCTAAAGAGCAACCATTGCAGCCTTCAGCAAAAGTTCAACCTCCGGCGAACCAACCTAAATCGCCGATAATTCTCATAGCTACTCCGGGAGATCCCGCAGGACCATCCTGAAGAAGGAGGTCAGTTTTGGAGCGCCTCAGTCCACTTCCTGATGAGCGATGCAAAGCTCCAGTTCAAGAATGTTTGGGCCCGATAAAGAAGCCCCGAACGACTCAACATGCTGGGGGTCGTCGCCACCCTCAACATGACAGGGGGTTCATGGTAGCTACGCGCACCAGTTTACGCATTGAAGTCCAGGAGCCAGCTGAGAATTCACGCCCACGAAGGCATGTTTCGAGGCGCGTTACTCTTGAAAGCCCAAGGAAGGCAGTTCGCCCTCAGAAGCAAAAATTGTCGTCTGATGACAATAGCGTTATACCTGAGAAGTCGTGCCAACACACGATAAGTTGCTCCGACCTTCAAGCTGAAGAGTTGTACTATCGTGTTGGGGGTACGAGTAAAACAAGGAAAAGGAGTCCTCGAGAACTAGAGACTCAATGCCCCTGTTCCAAACTCATTCGGGCAGTATTGTCTGAGTGCAACTGCACCAAGACAGTCCCCGAAAAAATTTCGGTTTTCGAAAGACTCACTACTAAAATGCCAAAACCAAGGCCTAGGCATTTCCGACGAAGAAGAACGGTGGTTGAAGATGGAGAATTTCCGAGGGTCACCACTAATATGACCAGCAAAGGGACATCGACACAGGATAATCCCGAGTCGATTCCGGAAGCACCCCGGTGTGTAACCCGTCTGCAGTCTGGAGCCATCATACGAGCAACTTATGGTAGGGTTCGGACAAGACCACCTTCAGAAGATGAAGAATCGGATGCCTGCTCTGTGGTCGCATCAGATAATACAGTGTCCAGCGAAGGACAACCCCGCGAGTCACTTATGATAAGCGCGGAGCAAGTGGCCAAGATGCTCGAAGAAGCCATGGCTAAACAACAGGAGAGCTTAAGGTTCGAAATGCAGATGGCCATGCAGAATATGAGAGAAATGCATCACCAACAAATCCAAGCACTGACAAACCAGCAAGGCGAACCAAGTCGTCGTAACCAGGTTAATCAGGAAAATGAGCACGCAGATGCAGATGAAGCTCATAATGCCAATAATCCTCTCGTCAATGCAGGGGGTGGTAACGAGAATGCTAACGAAAGTACGGGTGAGAGTTTGAAGATTAAAAATCTCGAGAGCAAAATCAATACGTTGATTTCCGCTCAAGAAATAAAGAAGACGGGCATTCCTTGTCCATACCCAAGAGAGTGGGAATCAATCCCGTATCCGGCGAAGTTCAATCTAATTAACTTTACGCCGTTCTATGGGAAGGGTTCACCCACTCAGCATCTGATTTACTTCAAATCACACCTGAGGGTTATCTCTGGTAATGAGCCTCTGATGGTAAGGTCCTTCGTTGGCACTCTTCGTGGAGCCGCCTTCGATTGGTATCGCCGCCTCAAGCCAGAAAGCGTGAATAGCTGGGACGACATAGAGACTAAATTCCTCACCAACTTTTTCGATGACGACACCGAGATATCCATCGGGTCGTTGCTCGACGAGAAACAGAAAGACGGGGAATTAGTTGATATATTCGTCAAAAGGTTCCAGAACAAGGCGATGAACTGTCGGGACCCGATCACGGAGGAGTTCATTCTCCAGACTTGCCACAACATCCTCGCATTGGACGTGTTGGAAGCAATGGGGACAGCACCGTCCAACACTTGGAAAGACTTGAAGGTGCGCGGTGAGCAAGCCGAACGCTTCCTCCGAAGGAAGAAGGCCGAGAGGAGCCAATCGACGACTAATCCTCCGAACTCGAACTTCGCCTCCCGTGGTAAGGGCAAGGCTCCTGCAGCTGCTATTGATGCTAATCAAACATCGCAACAGCACCTCCGGAGATAGCAGAAGACTTCGGATCAGAGGCTCCAAAAAGAGTACTCCTTCAAGGACGAAGATGTTCCAGCCATCCCTCCTTGAAAATAACAAGATCAAGCTGCCACCGATCACGAATCAGGAAGAAGCTGACGATATTGCGGATCCGAAGTACTGCGCGTACCACAGGAGGATCCTTCATCCCACCAAGGCCTGCTTTACTTTAAAAAATAGCATCCAAACCTTGGTTGAAGCCGGTGTTATATCGCTCAATTAAGTCGAATGAAGACTCCGACAAGTATAAGAGTATAAACTGCTTCTCAATCCTCCGACCGGTATAAGAGGTTAAACTGCTCCCTGATACTCCAACATGTATATGAGTCTAAACTGTTCCATTTTTTTTCACGGGAAGTTCCTGGAGAATTTTTTTACACTTAATATTCTTAAGGATAACCCGATCATGCAACCAAATGCAATGATAAACCCAGTTTCGCGAGGAAGCTGGGGGTGGATGATTCATGTAACGGGAAGTTCCCGAAAGAATGTTACATGTAATTTTCTTAGGGATAACCTGATCATTACAACTTAGATAATAAACACTAAACTCCCACCGTGATGAGTCAACACTCCCGTTGTGATTTGTACTCTCACTCCCACTATCCACTTGGTCAAACCTTCCTATAGTTAGGGCCACAACCAAAATCCCCTCTCGATTCCTTCAATGAACGAGAGACCCACAAATTGAGCGATCAGACCTTCCTATAGTTAGGATCGTCTCAAACCTCCCATTCGGTCAAACCTTCCTACAGTTAGGGCCAAAACCAAAATCCTCTCTCGATTCCTCCAATGAACGAGAGGTCCACTTACAAATCGAGTGATCAAACCTTCCTATAGTTAGGGTCACCTCAAATTCCCGCTTGGTCAAACCTTCCTACAGTTAGGATCAAAACCACAATTCACTCTCGATAAACGAGGAATTCGCCTTTAATTCGGTAATCAAACCTTCCGACAGTTAGGATTATCCAAATCTATCCGATTCTCGGAGTTGAGATCCCACTTCTAGTTTCACCTTTCTGGATTCTGGGGGTGGAGATCCCACTCTAAGTTTCCTTTGCATCTGGGGATAGAATATAAAATTCTTCCTCTTCAGCTTTGGGAGATAGAATATAAAATTCTTCCTCTCCCGTATCGCGTTCGTCTTTGCCCTAAGAGAAGACACCACCTTTTCAACCCTCAAAATCCACGCCTTAAAAGTGTAGGAAGTTTATCCCGAATCCTAAGCAGGGATAAGTCTGCGTCTAACACGCGCTGCCGGTTTAGTCTTTCTCCGTAGAAAAAGACACCAGAGTTCGATTCTGGGGTATCCTATCCTGAAACCTAAGCAGGGATAAGTCTGCGCCTAACCCGCGCTGCCGGTTAGTTCTTAACCGTTAAAAAGAACACACGCCCACATATTCAACATTATGGCAGGTTGTTATTAATAACATCAAAATCCATGCCTTACACGCATGGGGAATTTCATCCTGAATCCTGTAGGCATCAAAAATTGCCAATAGGTCCCCACACACAGCTCAGTGTTAACGAGCGATGATTGAACGTCACTAACCGGTTCACAAGAGTTCAAATGACGTCGGTGAGCGCCTAAAGTGAACCGACGAACTACGTGAGCCAACAAATCTCAGAACAACGGGGACACGGACTGACCGAAAACCCCGTGATCACTGCAAATGAACCAACACCCTTTCGGCTCCCGTTGGTCCCACTGATAATCCAACCAATGGGATCTACAAGGCTCTTCGTCAGAATTCCAACGCATCCGAAAGCACTCAAATCTGAGTTCGGACGAGAAATCAACGGCGGGACAACGGCGGACAGTCTCGGACTGAACCGAGGCACCCAGGGCATCTCGGCAGGCTCGAAACACCCGAGGGGTGTCTTGGCAAAGCCAAGACACCCCAGGGGTATCTCGGCCAGGCCGAGACACCCCAAGGGGTGTCTCGGCTATGGCCAGCCGAGACACCCCCTTAGGGGTGTCCACATGGCCATGGTCCCCCCCTCATTTGTTGGCAGCCCACATGGTCCCCTCCCAAAGGGTGTCTTGGCCTCCTTTTATGGCGAAATGCCTTTTGGGGTGTCTCCAAGGTTGTTACACGGCGAAACGCTTTTACGACGAAATGCTTTTACGGCGAAACGCTTTTTGGGGTGTCTCCAAGGTTGTTACACGGCGAAACGCTTTTACGACGAAATGCTTTTACGGCGAAACGCTTTATGGGCAGCCCCTAGGCCTCCTTGGTGGCCTATAAATAGACCCCTTGGGTCTCCATTCAAAGGGCCTTGGTTTTGGGAGAGAAATTTCTGATCTTGAGCTTTAGCCTTTGAGATCTGAAATTTCAAAGAGGAGCGGCGAAGCCCTGCCGGAGTAAGGAGTCGGAGTTTTCAAGAGAGCGGCGAAGCCCTGCCGGATCAAGGATTCTCCTTCTTCATTCACCCTATTCTCTTTTCCCTTAGTGTTGCCCCTTAGCGGCGATACTAAGAAGAGCGAATATCTCGATCATCCGAGATAGGAGCTGTCGGTTTCCATATCCCTTTGAGGATAGACGAAACTCTGCCGGATTCTTCCGGAAAGGATCTTAATCGACCGGCGGTCCACGGATATCAACATCCCCGTCACAGGCCAAAGACCCACGCAAGCAAGCACCGATAAACGGGACTTGCGTTTATTTTCGAGAGAGTTGTAATCTTTACTTCTTTGTTATTTGATTCATTGTAACGGCTGAAGTTTTAATGAAATCAGTAATGAATGCAACTTTCGACGAAAACAAGCTGGCGACCACAGTGGGAGCCAACGATCTCGCCGCCGAGATCGTCGTGATGCAACCGGCCTTCAAGATCCGGGTGAACGAAGAGATCGAATACGAGTTCGATCAGAAGAAGTTTGAAGAGTACCTCTCTTCCTCCTCCTCCAGATCCGCATCCCCGAACCGGTGCAAGAAGACATCCTCTTCCAAGAACGTTCGTGGGACTTCCAGCTCCAAGATCCAAGAGCCCGCTGCCGCCGCTGCCTTTGCACCACATAACGTGGTCAAGGCTGCTGCTCAAGCTCTCCCTCCTGTCTCAAAGGTGATGGTTGAGGACATTCCAGCTCCATCGAAGAGGGCTCGCCAAAGACGGCGCCAACGTCTCGCCCTACAACAAGCCAAAGCCGCTGAATCAATGGATGGGGTCCGCTACCATGTGGATCTAAAATCCAAGTATCGCCAAGAGCAACAACTCCGGCAAACAACCCACTCCTCCTCCAAAACAGAAACGAACGAATGGGTTCGTGTGAAGAGGAACTGCTCTACTCTTGAGGAGCGCATCAGGAAGCGTAAGGCATTGCTCGCGCATGCCCGAGCCCTGCTACAAAAGGCGGAGGGAATACAGAAAGAAGAGGTGGCCAAAAAGCCATCTACAAGCAAATGGGTATGGTTGCCAAAGCCAAAACCAGCGCCTCAAACACAAAAGGGAGGAGTTGCTGCCCGAGTTTTGCCAACACCAACACCTTCAACCAAGATGGGTGGAGTCATCACCCGAAATTCATCCAAATCAGAGCCTGTTCCTCCTATACCGGCACCCTCAACGGAGCAAGGTAAACAAGGGGATCATTCAAGATCCCAGGTTCCTTTGTCGAGTCGCCTCGGTCCCTTACCAGAGAACCGAGGTAGAATACCCGTCAAAGAACGGCTGGGACCGTTGAAAGGTCCCCAAATTAAAATTCAGACTGGGGGTGGAATCAATCCCCCCAAGAAAGATGAGAAAGGGAAAGCCCCTATCACCGACCGCACCGGGTCGCGAGTCGAACTAAAAGAGCCCGTTCAATTTCTACGTTCACAAAAGCGTAAGATTGAACGGGCCACTCTTGAAAAAACTAACCAAATGTTGCATTCTCAAAGGGAAACACACTCATCGGAGGATGAGCGTGTTGTACTGGGGAACACCCACCAGCACTCTGTAGGTTGCTCCAGCTACAAAGCTGATGAGTTGTACTACAGGGCTGGGGGTATGGAAAGGCCCCGAAAAAGATGTATGCAGGATATGGAGCCCCGATGCCCGTGTGCAAACATCATTAAGGCGGTGCTGTCCGAGTGTTGTTGTAACGGTCCTCCAAGAAGAATTTCGGTGTTCGAAAGACTCTCCAAGCCGAGGCATTTCCACAAGAAGAAATTGCTCCGCCGGGAAGACGAGTATCCAAGAGTGTCGGTTAACATGACCGGCAGGGGAAATTCAACACAACCCTTCAGCATAGAACAGCTTGCCGAGATATCCCGGTGCATGACGCGGTTGCGGCCTGGAACCAGCGGCCAAAAGAAGTACCAAAGGATACCAAAGGGGCTCTCCTTAGAAGAAGAAGAGTCAGAGGCTGATTCGGACTCTTGCTCAGTGGTGGCATCCGATGACACGGCCTCGAGTGCGGGCCAGCCATACGAATCACTCATGATCAGCGCCGAACAGGTATCAAAGATACTGGAAGAAGCCCTTGCCAAACAGAAGGAGAGCTTCAAGTTCAAGATGGATATGACCCTGCAGCGAATGAGGGAGATGCACGACCAACAAATTGCGGCGCTGACGGTCCACCAAGGAGAACCAAATCGACACAATCCAGAAGAAAATGAACAGGAAGCGGATAATATCAATATCCCTCCTGTCAACACCGACAATGGGGGTGGTCCCGCAGAAGATAATGCCAAAGAGGACCACGCAACCTCTCCCAGAAGCCATTCAAAGGCCGAGACGAGCGATGACAAGAAGATGAAAGACCTGGAGAGCAAAATCAACGCATTGATGAGTGCTCAAGAGGTAAAAAGATCCGGTATACCCTGTCCCTACCCAAGGGAGTGGGAATCGATCCCATATCCGGCAAAGTTTAATCTGATTAACTTTACGCCGTTTGATGGGAAGGGTTCCCCTACCCAACACTTAATTTATTTCAAGTCTCATTTAGGAATCATTTCCGGAAATGAGCCCCTCATGGTGCGGTCATTCGTTGGCACTCTTCGCGGAGCTGCCTTCGATTGGTATCGCCGTCTCAAGCCCGGGAGCATCAACGGCTGGGATGACATGGAGGACATGTTCCTAACAAACTTCTTTGATGATGATACCGAAGTTTCAATCGGCACGCTGTTCGATGAAAAACAAAAGAACGGCGAGACAGTTGAAAACTTCGTGAAAAGATTTCGGAACAAAGCAATGAATTGCAGGGATCCGGTCAGCGAGGATTTCATCCTCGAGACTTGCCACAACAACTTGACGCTCGACATCCTTAAAGCCATGGGAATGGCGCCGTCTAAAACCTGGAAGGATTTGAAGATGCGGGGAGAGCGAGCCGAGCGATTCCTCAAGAGAAAGAAGGCGGAGAGAGGGCAAATACCCAATAATGCCCCGCAACCAAATTTTACCCCCAAGGGTAAAGGGAAGGCGCATGCAAATGCGGTGGTCGTAAATCAAGTCTTTGAGGTGCAAGCACAACCGCAACAGCCGCAACAACCACAGCAGCCGCAACAGCAGCAACAGAGGGCGCCTCAACAACCCAGGTGGCAACAACAGCCCCAGAAGCAAAAGGTTGGGGAGCCGAGGTTCCCGAAGGTCTACTCATTCAAAGAGGATGAAATCCCCGGTATCTTCAAGTACTTGGTCGAGAACAACAAGATCAAATTGCCTCCGATTCAGGATCAAGAAGATGCCAAGAGGGTCAACGATCCGAAATACTGCGCATTCCACCGAGCGGTGCACCATCCTACCAAGGTATGCTACGCTCTCAAAGATAAGATTCAGGCCCTAATCGATGTTGGGGTTATCACTATGAAGCAGCCCAAGGAGAAGAAGGTGGGTGCAAACACTGTATCCATTAGCTTCGGGTCTGTGCCCTTTAGTTGGTTCCAACACGAGCAGGTGGTCAATGCGGCAGTGAAGACGGTGAATGATGATCCGCACCAACAGCGTCAGAAAGGGCTTGTGCCACACACAGCCCCGAATGGCGAGATTGTATGGGTACACCCGGACTTGATCGCAGATGAACAGTGGGCCGGGACCTCTTCCACAAAGAACAAGAAAAAGTCGAAGAGAAAGGGCAAATCTTGTCACGGAGCTTCCGCCTTACCAGGGGTGGATGACGACAGAATTCCGACCTTCTCGCTCTCTGAAGACGAGCAAGAAACTTTTGCAACCCGAAGTGGGAATGAGTATCATTTCAAGTATCCGGATGCTACCGAGCAGTTGGGTACCAAAACCCCACCTTCCAAGACATTGACGGAGTTGGGAATTTCAGCAATTCCCCCAACACCTGCAGTTGCAGCCCAGCAGAAAGAGAAAGGGAAAGAGCCTGTACGTCAAGAAGCTCAGAACCCGAGGCAGTCTCGATTCAATCATCCGATTGGGCGAGACAAACCGGGGAATACAAGCTCTTCGCCCCATTTTGATATCATGGCGCAATTGGCCAACATCCCGGCCAGGATAACTCTCTACGAGTTGTTGCGTCTTTCGAAGGATACACGGAAAGCACTACAAGAAGCCTTGAGTGATTCCGAAGCCTTCTTGACTCGAATCAAGCCATCTTCCGAAGAACCAGAGTCATCAGCCCAACAATGCAACCTGGCGGCGCATCACTTCCCCTGCATCTCTTTCACTAAAGAAGATATGCAAACGAAGAATTCAAAGCATGATAGGCCCTTGTATTTCACCGGGCATATTGGCTCCAGCGTTGTCAACCGGATCCAAGTCGATCCGGGTTCCGCTGTTAGCATCATGCCATTCCGATTGATGCATCATCTCGGAATCCCGACTAGCAAATTAGCGTCCACTGGCACGACGATTTACGGATTCAACACCAGCGGGTCCAAACCCTTGGGGAAGATCCGAATCAAATGCCAGATTGGGGATTTGAAGTCGGAAGTAACATGCTATGTGATTGACGCGGAAACTTCCTATAATTTACTATTGGGTCGACCTTGGATCCACGGTAACCTTATAGTCCCGTCAACTCTGCATCAATGCCTCAAATATGTGGGCACAGATAATGAAGTCAAGACGGTGGTCGCGGATAAGTAACCGTTCAAGGGATTGGAGAATTATTTCACCGATTCCCTTTTATACGGCGCTGAATCCGATACTGAACCATCGGCCCAAGGAACGGACAGCGGAGATGAAGCTGATACCGAACCGGGGTTTGATTATGATGGCGGTTTTGTTTTAAATGACATTGTACCCATTGTAATCAATCTTGACGATGATAAATCATCGGAAGATAGTTGTAATTAGCAACTTGCCGAAGAACTATCAATAAACGATGATTTAGAGTACTCGACGGGTCTCGATGATGTCACAAACGAACTCTATGCTAACCCTGATTTGTATATGCCTCTTCAATCATTTTGTTTGACGAAGAAGCAGGTACACGACCCTTGCGGAATAACGCTTATCATCCCCACAGGGATTGGGGGTGGAAAGGAGGTCGTCTACGGCAAAGGAAGAGCATCTCCGGTACCCGACCACTTCATGGAAGAGGAAGATGACGATGATAAACCGGCCCGTCATCTATCCAGATACGATGCGAAAGCGCGCAACATGATGGAAAGGCACGGGTATGACTTCAAAATCGGAGAGGGTCTTTTCTTTGGTCGAGGTCCACGGGTCCCACCCCGGATGGCCTATGTACCGAAGGGAAAACCCGATGATTATTATCGCCACAAAAGAGGTCTAGGCTATGTCTCATCAGATGATGAGTGTGGCTGGCAAATCATCGACCAAATTGCTAACAAGACTAGGAAGGGATATTCTTCCGACTCTTCGGGTTGGGATTCCGACGCTAGTCTTGGTGAGGTGTTTAAGAAGCTAATGTCGAACATGGTCACGGTTGATCCAACGACAATAGAAGAAGATGACGAGATGCCAACATGGGAAGACCCGTGGGTTCATCACTTAAACATGCAGTACGGCGATCGGTTCGAGCAAAGAGAGCCTCCTACCGAAGACCAAGTAGTCCAGGTGAATATGGGGAGCGAGGAAAATCCGAGGCCAATATTCATTAGTGACAGCCTCTTACCCGAGGAGAATCCAAAGCCGATATTCATTAGCGACAACCTCCTACCTGAGGAGAAGGAGGAGTTGATTTCTCTTATCCGGGAGTACATCGACGTGTTCGCCTGGAATTATGAAGACATGCCAGGTCTCGACCCAAACGTAGCAGTTCATCGTCTCAACATTAAGCCGGATGTCAAACCAGTCAAACAACAACAACGACGGTTTCGTCCGTAAATGATGGAAGCGATCGAAGCCGAAGTCAAAAAGCTCATCGATTCGGGATTCATCCGAGAGGAGCAACATCCAGAATGGCTTGCCAATATCGTCCCAGTCCTTAAGAAGAACGGGAAGATCCGGATATGCATCGACTTCAGGGACCTCAATGCTGCTTGCCCAAAAGATGACTTCCCTCTCCCCATCACGGATGTTATCATCGATAACACGTGCGGGTTCGAGAGGATGTCTTTTATGGATGGTTTCTCTGGTTACAACCAGATAAAGATGCATCCAGATGATGAAAAGCATACTACATTTAGAACACCTCTCGGCGTATTCTGCTACACAGTCATGCCCTTCGGCTTGAAGAATGCAGGTGCTACATATCAGCGAGCTATGTCGAAGATCTTTCAGGAGCATCTCCGAAAGACGGTTGAGTGCTACGTGGATGATCTGGTCGTGAAAAGTCGTGATAAGAATGATCACATCAAAGACTTGAAGACCATGTTCGACTTGATGCGGGCCCATCAGTTGAAGATGAATCCTACCAAGTCTTTCCTCAGAATGTCCAGTGGTAAATTCTTGGGATTCGTCGTCACCACTAAAGGTATTCACATTGATCCGGATAAAGTGAAGGCGATCAATGAATTGCAACCTCCGAGGAACCTCAAAGAACTCAGAGGACTGCAAGGGCGATTGGCTTATATCCGTCGGTTTATCTCGAACCTTTCGGGGAAATGCCAACCGTTCTCCAGGCTCACAAAGAAGGGCGTGTCATTCGTATGGGACGATGCTTGTCAGAAGGCATTCGAGAGTATTAAAGAATATCTCTCGAAACCTCCCGTACTCGTTGCACCGAAATCGGGCAAACCGTTCTTGATTTATGTCAAGGCGACGAGCCATTCATTAAGTGCATTGCTTGCACAAGATGACGATAACGGTCACGAACAAGCAGTATATTATTTAAGCCGAACCATGGTAGGCGCAGAATCTCGGTATCCCATGATTGAGAGAGAATGCCTCGCCTTAGTGTTCGCCATCCAGAAGATGCGACATTATTTGGTTGGACAAACCATCTATGTCATCTCCAAAGTTAACCCGGTCCGAGTGTTCATGACTCAACCAGCTTCCATGAGCTGGCGGTTAGCAAAATGGGCTTTACTCTTGTCCCAGTACGATCTGCACTTCAAACAGCAAAAGTCAGTAAAAGGGCAAGCCATCTGCGATCTCCTGGCATCTAATCCAACTATGGACGCCGCCGAGATATACGACGACCTACCTGATGAAACCCACGAAGTCAACGCAACTTCGCACCAACAAGTGTGGCGTTTGTACTTCGACGGTGCTTCACGGGCAGCTAATGTCACAAGTGCTCCTGGATGTTCTAAGGTCTCCTCCGGAGTTGGAGTTGTCTTAGTTTCCCCGGAAAAACATGTGATGCCTCGGGCCTACTCATTAACTGAGCCATGCTCGAATAACGTAGCAGAGTATAACGCACTGATTATAGGACTCAATTTCGCCAAAGAGCTGGGGGTTGAGTATCTCGAAGCCTTCGGCGATTCTCAACTGATAGTCAAACAAGTTCAAGGGGAGTATGAAGTCCGAAGTCAGGATTTGCTACTATACCACAAGATGGCGGTGGAGCTAGCAGAATCATTTGAAGGGTTCTTCATCGAGCATGTTCCGCGGTTGCAAAACACCTACGCAGATGCGTTAGCAGCTTTAGCTGTATCTCTGGCACAGCCACCCGGGACAGAACAATTTGTCACGGTAAGAACTCACCAACTCTTAGTGCCGCTTTATGATGAAAATGGCAGGGAGGAGGAAGTTCAGGAGGTGCACACGACTCAGGCTGAATTCGAACCCCGAGATTGGCGTTTCCCCATCATCGACTACGTCTTGCATGGAATCTTGCCAGAAGATGTGAAGGAGAGAGAGTCAATCAGACGAAGAGCTCCAAGATTCTACTATAATACAGAGAATCGAACGCTATACCGCAGGGGGTATGATGGCATGCTGCTGCGTTGCTTATCGTCCAAAGAAGCTGAAGAAGTGCTCAAGGAGGCACATGAAGGAGAGTGCGGTGCACACCAACCTGGTCCCAAGCTTTATGATCGCATCAGGAGAATGGGATACTTTTGGCCTTTCATAATGCATGAGGCAATCGTATACGCCCGGAAGTGTCACGCGTGTCAGGTACACGCGAATTACATGCACCAACCTCCGGAACATCTACATCCTTCGGTGACGTCATGGCCGTTCGAGACCTGGGGAATGGACATTGTTGGTCCTATAAATCCCCCGTCAGTCAAAGGTGACCGGTTCATCCTGGCAATTACCGATTACTTCTCCAAATGGGCCGAAGCAGTTCCACTCAGAGAAGTCAAGACGAGCAACGTCATTGCATTTATCAAGCACCATA
This sequence comes from Asparagus kiusianus, assembly GCA_022839385.1. Lineage (NCBI taxonomy): Eukaryota > Viridiplantae > Streptophyta > Magnoliopsida > Asparagales > Asparagaceae > Asparagus > Asparagus kiusianus. Next base: position 119,744 of record BQKN01062265.1, read on the forward strand.
TCATCTACCGGCATGGTGTTCCAAGACGAATCATACACGACAACGGTCCTCAATTTATCAGCAACGCCTTCATAAGGTTCTGCGAAAAGTTCAAAATTCAGGACATCTCATCAACGGCTTACAATCCCACAGCAAATGGGTTAGTTGAAGCCTTCAACAAGACTATCATAAAGCTCTTGTCAAAGCTTGCGAAGAATAACAAGCGAGATTGGGATGATAAGCTCGGCGCAGCTCTATGGGCCTATCGTACCACGGTGCGTACACCAACCGGCGCAACCCCGTATTCATTGGTATACGGATGTGAAGCCGTTCTCCCTTTGGAAATCCAAATTCCATTGCTTCGGATCGCTCTTGCAACCCAGATGACGACCGAAGAACAACATCAGAAACGCCTCGAAGAACTCGAGATGCTCGATGAAAAGCGCTTGGAAGCTCAGCAGCATATTGAGTTTTACCAAGCCAGAATTTCTCGAGCCTTCGACGAAAAAGTTCGACAAAGGAGTTTTAAGGAAGGGGATTTGGTCTTGACTGAAAGACGTCCTATGATCCTTAACTCTAAGAAGAAAGGCAAATTTGAACCCAAATGGGAAGGACCGTTCGTAGTGGAAACAGTCTACTCGAACGGCGCCTATCGCCTAGTCACCAAAGATGGTGACCGGCTCATGATGCCAATAAATGGCAAATTTCTGAAAAGATACTATCCTTAGTATCTTCTGAGAAAGAATTGAGGTACCAGGAAGTTCCCGGAAGAATACCACATCGGGGTATTCTTAGGGATAACCCGGTCGCTGATGAACAAGAAAACAGTGTTCGAATTCCGGATGTTCTTGTTTGTCAGAATCTATTCTCACAAGCATTCTTTTGCTGAGATGAGATCTAATCATTCGATGGATTGATCTTCCCTCACAAAGCTTTCAGTGGTGTTTGACTACTCATAGTCTCCATCACACAATTCCCACTTGGTCAAACCTTACTACAGTTAGGACCACAGCCAAATTCCCCTCTCGATTCGTCCAAAGAACGAGAGGTCCAATTTCAAATCGAGTAACCAAACCTTACGACAGTTAGGGTTATCCGAGTCTTTTCGATTCTCGGAGTGGATATCCCACTCCTAGTTTCACCTGTCGGATTCTGGGGGTGGAGATCCCACCCCGAGTTTCCTTTCCTGCTGAAGATAGAATATAAAATTATTCCTCTTCAGGTTCAAATGACCAAACCTTACGACAGTTAGGGTCGTTTGAACTTTTTGATTCTCGGAGTGGAGATCCCACTCCTAGTTTCACCTGTCGGATTCTGGGGGTGGAGATCCCACCTCGAGTTTCCTTTCCACTGAAGATAGAATATAAAATTCTTCCTCTTCAGCAATGGGAGATAGAATATAAAATTCTTCCTCTCCTATTGAGCATCCTGTCCCATTGAAGATAGAATATAAAATTCTTCCTCTTCAATGCTGGGAGATAGAATATAAAATTCTTCCTCTCCCATTTTCCCCTGTCTTTGCTTTTAGAAAAGACAGAGATGAAGTCAACACCTAACAAGCGTTGCCGGGTAGTCTTTCCCGTGAGAAAGACAAAGTCTATGTATTCAAAAGCATAGCACCATTTTCCCCTGTCTTTGCTTTTAGAAAAGACAGAGATGAAGTCAACGCTTAACAAGCATTGCCGGGTAGTCTTTCCCGTGAGAAAGACGAAGTCTATGTATTCAAAATCATAGCACTAAGTCCAAGAAAAGCAATTTTCTTGGCACAACGTTACATGCGGAACGGATTTAGACAATTCGCATGCTAGCCCGATTCAAACGGTAATCGGTAAAGGCACGTCAAACCCGTTGAGGGCTGGGGGTTTGCCAAAAACCCCAAAGTCTATACCTAACACGTATAGCCGGTTTAAAATCTTTCGCCGATTGAAAAAAGTTACCAGGGTTTAAACCTGGGGAATTTTATCCCGAAGCCTAAGGAGGGATAAGTCTATACCTAACACGTATAGTCGGTTTAAAATCTTTCACCGATTGAAAAAAAGTTACCGGGGTTTAAACCTGGGGAATTTTGTCCCGAAGCCTAAGAAGGGATAAGTCATCGCCTAATACGCGGTGCGGGGTGCCCTTTTCCCTATAAGAAATGGTGAAATCTATGAATCCAAAGTCATAGCATTGAGGGCTGGGGGTGTACCAAAACATCCTGTGAAAGAAGCAAATACGGAGTCTATAGTAGTAGATCAAGCCAAAAAGCATACAACAACAAGTTCGTTAGCCCGAAGGCAACTGACGGCTGAGAATATCGGACTCCAAGCTGGAAAGCCTGTCTCCGTAGTTCTGCTCGAGTTCTGCCTGCAGGCTAGCTCGGACAGAATCCTCGGAACTGCTCAAGACCTCCGCGGCTTCACTTTGCAGCTTCATCAATCCCTCCTGTGTCGACCCCAGCTTATCAAGCGTCCACTCACGAGAACGCTCTAATGCAGCTAGGTCCTCGGTGATAAGAGCAGCAGACTCCTCGGCACGACTCAAAGCATCCTTCAACTTAGCTATCTCTTCATGGCTGGAATCCAAGGAGCGGAGTAACTCGGCTTTACCGGCATCCTTCCTCGCTAGTGAAGCCATCAGCTGAGCCACAGAATGCTCACGTGATCGAAGCTCGCCGTCAATGGAAGATCTCAGGTCACGCCACTGCATCAGCCTATCCTCCACCTGGGAGGATATAAAAGAGGAAGCTCCACCAGCCTTCAGCTCCCTCAGCTCACGGATCTCTGATTCCAGAATAGCAAACTCAGCAATGAAGGAATCGGCCAATTCGGGATGTCCCTCTTCTCTCATCATCATCATGTGACGAGAAAAGGAACGTCTGAACTGGTCGAAACAGCATTCTTTGTGAAGAAGCTTCTCGATCATGCCGTTATAAAAAGCGGTGAAGAGGCCAAGGTCCATACGGAAAACATCTCTGTCTGGATCGGTGTCGGCCAAAAGGACGCGGACACGCTCATAAAGAGAAGAGCGAGATCCTGCAAGCAGTGATATGTAAAAAAAAAGAAGTTAGGGGATTATACAAGACGATCAGAAAACCCGAAGGAGAAATTCGAGGTATACCTATACCAACAGAAGTCCCTTCGGGTTGGGATCCGACCGAATCCGAAGTAACGACAGGAGTGGCCGTGGGGGGTGTATCAACCCTCGTGGGCAAATCAGTCGTACTACTCGGTGGAGGTGGGGAAACACCCGAAGCTATAGCAGCATCAGGTACAGCGCCTGGTCCTATAGTTACACTTCTTTATTAGCCAAAATGGGAATTTAGGCAAGTAAAGAAAAGTGAGATCGGATATGTACCTGCGAATGAATCACTCCCAAAGAGTGGTCTCGCAGTACCCCCAGAAGTCTGTTCGGCCAACATATCGGCCAACAGTCCGGAGTCAGGTTTTGAGAAAACTGGTGCAGAGACATATTCCTGCTCTTCGAAGACTCCATCCCCAGCTGGCTTTTCCGTCGCAGCACCCGCAGCAGGGACGGAAGAATATGGACCGGTGGACTCAGCACCATCTACTGGCTCAAGGTCAATATTTAAGTCAATGCCCAAGGAACCATCACGAAGAGCGTTGCACATTTCTTGCATGAAGCAATCCATGTGATCGGATCCAGGGAATACCGGATCTGGTGGGAGCTCACCCTCTTCAAAGATCCCTGGGACATAGAACATGATCATGAATCCCAAAGGTAAATCACTCCAAAGCAGCGAAAATATATTCGAAAGATGTTACCTTCCTCACCATCGGCAATGTCGCCTAAGTTCGCTCCACAAGAACGCTGGCTGACGGAGGGTTTGTGAGCAGTCTTCTTCCTCTTCGAAGTACCAACCCTCCTAGAACCAACAGGCTGGTCACACGTCTCAGCATGCGTGGGAGCTCGGGCGTTAAGCCCTGAGTTCGTATAACGAGAAGTGAGCAACTCATGATCATCAACTGTCCTACCTAAGGCGATAATGGTTAGGAAAGAAAATCAAGGGGACATGACAAACCTGCATCAAGTGCTTCTTGGTTGGTGTCTACGCCCGCGTAGTTCTCCTCAAAAGTCCCATTGTAATCTTTGGGAAGAAGTTCTCCATCAGCATCGTCTGGAAGAGAAGATTGGGCGGGCCTCTTTCCCTGCTTTCGAGCAAGCTCAGCCTTACGAGCGGCCATCATAGCAGCATGCACCAAGTGCTCAGACTCTAACTCTGAAAGACTCCTTACACGTACGGAGTCATTAGCGGAGAGGAACCACTTGCAGCTAAGGAAAGTGATCATTGGCTTGCGTTTATACGAAGGAAGAACGAACTGAGCCCCGGTGCAACCCACCATTGTCCATAACCATGCCCGTACGCCGTCAACGAGCCCTCCCTCAACATACAAGCCATGGCTCGGATTCCCAACGTATAGTTGGTCATAGCCAAACTGACGAGCGAAGCGGCAAGGAAGGTAAGGCTCCATATGGCACCGGTTCTTTACCCGGAGGACTAGATACCCGACACGGATATTCACCAGCCAGCGGAAGCAACCGACATCGAGAATAGTCCGGTCAGTTCGGGGTTTCTCCACATCGGCCAGCACATCACCATAACGGCCCGAGAAATGGGGAAAGCACTTGAAGAACTCCCAGCTCCGGCGGACTTGGAGTTCTTGTTGTACGTCATTAAATTTCTTCCCAATCCATCTACTCTTCTCCAGCAGCTGTATGAAAGGAACGGGAGCATCAACAGCATTGGGTGCTGACATCAGGTTAGGGCGGTGAAGCACGAGCCACGCCATCAGATAAGCGTAAGGAAGCTCAACCTTAGGACAAAGAAGCTCGGTCGACGGCTTAGGACCCACTTGGGTAAAGCTGTTAACTACACCCCTAAGTCCGCAATGGATGCTGGCGACCATCGCTGGAAGCAGAGAAAGTTCCCTCCCATAAGCTAGTTGGACCGCAGGGAAGAGCACTTCGAGAGGTAGGGCGTCTGAAGACTGATATGGAACAACACACTTCTTCAGCCAAAGAGCAAGGTAGCCAGCTAATAGAGACCGAGGTTCGATGGACTTCTGTGCATGACAGAGGAATGAACGAAACTTAGTTCCAGCTGGAAAAGCACCCTCGGCACTAGCAGTGGTGTAAGAACGGGTCTCGTTCTTCTCCATTAACTCGTTAATAGCGGCAGGAGTCAAGATGTCTAACTCGTGTATGGGCTCCCCGGAATCATTCTCCAAGTTAGGGAACAGGTAAAGAGCAAACTGCTTCAGGCTTATCTTCCTCTTCGTCTTCGCTGGAGGGGAAGTCAGAAACAAGGAGGTATGATAGTGGCACGTGAGGTCCCAGAGGGTATCATACATGTCGGGAGTATCTTTCTTCAAACACTCCAACTGCTGGTTTGAAGGAAAGTACTCCTGATATGGGCAATCCCCCATCGGAAGGCCCGAAAAATGGGGCATCTCGTGTAGAGCCAATCCTAGCTCTCCGCCGTTGGTTAAGAAGGTGTTGCTATCAGGTATATATGTCTCTAGCAACGCCAAGAAGTGGCGACAGCTGACTGGGAGTCCGTGCATAGTGGCTCGTATGGGCACATACAACCCACTTGTCTTCAAGTCCATCTCCCATCGCCCTAAGACGTAGCTGGTCAAGCGGGTCCACCACCCCTTGGCTAGTGAGGAAACCCAACCGTAGCATCTGTATTCTGGGTGAGGTAACCGTCTCCCAAGCTGAGCCAGGCGATTCCTCACGGTGGGAGCAGCTACCGATACCTCGCCTGGGGGTGCGGTGTCAAGACCCATGATCCCGGGTCGAAGACCGCAAACAGAATGATACCCGGTGGAACCAGGACTATTATGGTGAGAAACATATCCGCACTGAACTTGGTTAGCAACATCGGTAAGAGGCCAGGACATCTGTCGCCCCACAGCCTGTCTCTCCAAGTGGGTAAAAGAACATTGGCGAGGAATGGAGGGGATGTACAAAAGAGCCCCTTCGTCCAGAGTCAACCAGTGTTCCTCAGCAAGAGTCAATGCAACGGGATCCTCAGCGTGATCTCCAAACAGGAAATCGGGCTTCTTTAAGGCCTCAGTAGAAGTAGCATCTGCGGTAAGGGGAGCATCCGTGATTAGTTGGCGTAAACAATGACGCCCACCCTCTCGTATCAAGCGACGGAATTCGTCAGAACGATCGATGTCGAACTGAGGGAGTGGGTCAATGATCTACCTGGTGGAAGCCAAAGAGAACACTTCTCTACTACAACCAGTAGGGGCAAGGTGAGGGAGGCTACCCCCGGGAAACTCGACTGCAGTAAAGCATGAAAACGGAGTCAGAAAATCTGCGTCATAAATGCGAGACGAGATTATTCGCGGGATAATCGGAGAGACGATTTCGAGTATCCTACACCAAGAGGACGATGTGCGTGATAACACACACCGACCTGTAAGGTGTAAGACGACACGAAATCGCCCCGATGTATCCGAAGACTTGAATTAGCTAAGCAAAACAAGTCTGAAACCTTAACCCCCGCGGGAGGGGTATCGGTTCTTCCTTCATGACCCGCGAGAGGTCAATTCGGGATACAGAAATGCGAATTCTCACCCCCGAAGAAAGAGGCCACTGGAGACGACGTCGCCGGAGCCTCCTCCTCGCTAGGCTGAGGGCGGGAGTGACTCCTGGAAGGTCGAAATCGACGAGAAGACATCGCAAACCTGCAATAAAAGACAATACATCAGGTACGATATACAAACACGAAATATTGAAAAGGGAAATTAAGCACTTAAACTAAAATCCTATGAATAAATAGGATTTCATAGTTAAAGTCTAATTAAACCTACAAATTTCGTGCGCGCGAAACGATAATTGTCGTTTTCACGGTGAATTTTGGTGAAATACCCGAAATACCCCCCCATGCTCAAGGCCAAATTCAGGTCAAGGACACGTGTGATTCGGGTCATGGTCATCATGCTTGATCATTTAAACACCCCGGTATCCCATAACTTTGGTTAAATTCTGCAAATAAGCCCTTTTGCAGAACTTAGCTAATTTTGCATAAAAGCCCCTCCACGAACTTTTGGTTTTGCATTCACATGCTTTTACTAAAAATTCGATCAGGGGCTTAGGGTTTAAACTTTGTGGATTTCAGTCCCAAATTCGTGGCCTTTTGCAAATAAGCCCCCAATAATTTTTTTTAGTGGGCTGTTTTGCAAATAACCCCCTTAAGCAACCCTTTGATCCTCTTGCATAAAGCACCCCCATCTCTTGATAAAACAAACATGAACCCAAGCCTCCCAAATATCAGTTCATGTTTTCATAAAAGCCCCCAAAATTTTAGCCCCACGAATTTTGTAAATAAACCCCCAAAGTTTCGGCCATAGTGTAAATCTGGCACAAAACCCCCGAGAGCATTATGCATACACAACCCCTTGTAGGCGTATAAAATTGCCTATAGGTCCCACAACACAGCTCGACGACGCCGATTCGACAGAACCGACCATCGGGCGACGTATTCAAGCATGACCGTTAGTCCGCAACGCCAAAGCCAAACGACACGCGACGAAGCGGAATAACAAGGCTACGAAACCAACAAATCGCACCCAAGCATTGGAATGCATCCACTCGCACGCGGAATCAAACCAACGTTTCGGGAAATCACCGAGTCATCTAAACAAGAGCGAACTCGGTGATATAACAATCGAATCAAGATTGGTTTCGGACTCGAACTCAGAAGTGGGTTTACTGCCAAATCAGGAATCGGATCAAAACGAATCGAATCCGAATAAGTCAACCACACAACCGAATCGAAGTCCAAATCAACAACGAATCGGAACCGAAAACACCGGAAAACCCGAACGACGGAACCAAAACGCCCGAGGGGGCTCGGCACTGGGCCGAGCCACCC